>PVJC01010753.1:0-43213 GCA_004026665.1 Murina feae | reverse complement strand
AAAAAAAAAAAAAAAAAAAAAAAAAAGAGTCCCAGGTTCGATTCCTGTCAAGGGGGTCAAGGGCATGTACCTTGGTTGCGGGCACATCCCCAGTGGGGAGTGTGCAGGAGGCAGCTTATCGATGTTTCTCTCTCATCGATGTTTCTAACTCTCTATCCCTCTTCCTTCCTCTCTGTAAAAAAATCAATAAAATATATTGTAAAAAATATGTCTGACAGAAAAAGACAAGTACTGTAAAGTTTCACTTATTTGTGGAATCTTAAGAAAACAAAGCATACCAACCAACAAAACAAAACAAAAACAGACTCATAGAAAGAGACCAAAAGGATGGATACCAGAGGGGAAAAGGAAGGAGGAATGGATGAAAAAGATGAAGCAGAATATATAGTTAATAATATTTTTATAAGTTTATGCAGTGCCAGATGATTAGTAGAATTAGTGCGGTGATCACATGGTAAAATCTGTCAAATAACTACATTGTACACCTGAAACTAATATAACAAATATTATATACCAGCTCTACTTAAATTTAAGAAAACAATGGAACGGAGTGCATTATAGCAGAGGACACAAAATGAGCAAGGTCACAGAGAAATGAAATACCATGGCAACACTAGTAAATATAAGCTGTTCTTTATTATTGCAGCTTGAAATACATTTTAAGGAGTAGTGAGAGCTAAAATGGGCCAGATTGACAGGGACTGGTCATCATAGAACTAAAATAATGCCAAGTTTTATGGCTTAAGTAGATGCAAATGTCATAATTTCAATTAACATATACAGGAAGAAATAATACAGAAATAAAAGGTAAAAAAATGGTTTGAACATGTTAAGTATAACATACTCCTAGAAGCAACTATCGCATAGACCACTGGCTTAGATTGTATACATATGTGAGTTCTAATTCTTTAATATTCTTTGGGTATGAGACTGTAGGAATATTATTAATATCTCTAAGCTTTAGTTTCATCATATGTGAGATTGACACAATATTTCTACTTGAATCTAAGGTTTGGTGAGGATTAAATATGAATATGAATGTTATAGTATACATTAAAGCTACATGTGTTAATAAAGCTCATCTATTTTTCTTCCTTTTTTCTTCTATTTAATCTTCTCATCTTTCTCTTTATTAAAATAAAGATGTCTACTAGATTATGTCTAAAACCACAAAGTAAGTTAGCTTTGAAGATAAATCAGGGAGAATGTCATAATAAGGTATTAAAATTATGAAAGTGGATGAGGTTCTCTGGATAACATCTAGAAAGTCAGAGAAGCAGTGACATTTTACAGAGCCATGTGGGATGTTAATTTTTAAGAAAAAAAGAGGAGAAAGGAACATCCACAGGTTTGAGGATGTTCAGAAAATAGTAGGCAACTTAAGGAAAGGTTTTTATATGATATCAAGATGTGAGGAATTTCAGGAAGAAATGATTAGGGTTTTCTTTTGTTTGTTTTTACATACAATGGTTAGACTTGTATAGATCCTATAAGTAGCAGAAACTTAATGATGTTAAAAATGTTTAAAGACAGAAAAAAATATAATAAAAACTATCCATTGAGTTTAGCATCTTGGAGTTTATTGCCAGAGAAATTTACCAGATAAGTAGGGGTCAAGAGGAAAGTGGAGACAGAGAATGGCTATCTACTCTTTTAGATTAAAAACTAATGGCAAATACAGAAGTCATGGAACAGTGATATTTGCTGATAGTCAGACTCTTTAAATTTTTTTAAATCTTATGTGGGGGGGAGGGATATTAGCATATGCAAAAGCTGAGCAGAAGATAATATAAAAGATACAGGAAAATAAAAGAACAATGGAGAATCATTGATAGAGTTAAGGTTCAGTGAAAGCAAGATGGATAGACTGAAGAACAGAGAACAAAGAAAATCAATGGTTTTTCAGAATCAACCAGAAAGGATGTAGAAGATTTATAAGTTTATAGAGGTGAGATAAAATAAGAAAATAATTATTTCTGTGGATCGCTGAGAATACCAAATGCGTCTTGCAACTTCACCATTGAGAACTGGAAGTTACAAGTAGTTCCTCATCCATTCACACACATTCACTTCACTGCAGTGTTGCAATGACTGGAACGTGCTAAAGGCCAGAGAGCACATGTGTGCTAAGAGACCCCTTGCTTGCAAGGGAGGCCCTGAAGGTAGGTAAACAGTAACGTCGCTTCATGTTGCCTTCATTTGTCACCTAACTGAACACCCCCAGTCTTAAGAGAGATGGTAGAAACTACCATGTAAAGTTTACATAGAGGTGAGAGTTAATGTTAGGACTTCTGTCTTGTCATTAAAACAGGTGGCTATGAGTTGTAGCATTGTTTTTAGCACCTTGTGGTTCATATCAAGTAAAATATGATAGACCTAGCATGCCTTTTAGAAGTCAACAGTGTTGTGTGGTAACTCAGCAAAATGGGTGGCTCTTCTCTACCTTAGTTTACAGCATGACCATTTATGTTTGTTGCTAGTAGAATAAGTATCTCTGGGTATCTGCTGAAAAAAATATATATTTATCTAAGTTTGCTATTACCAGAGAGTTTATGATATAATAATAAAGGGAGATAAGCAATGGTTTCATGGTCTCAGCTTCATCCCCTTCCCTACTTTCCATATACTGCTTATGTTCTCTCTTTTTCAATTCTCTGTTTCATCCGAGAACATTATGATTGATTTTAATTAATTATTTAATATTCAAGAAAAAGTTTCTGGGAAAAGAAGCTTTGGGGTGGAGAGAGAGATTGGCACCTTGCCAGGAACCAGTCTGAAAGATTTTAAATGAAATTTGTCAACCAACTTAAACCTTTCTCTGCAACTTTAGAGAACATTTTCCTGAAAGGCCAGTCTCTGAAACCATACTCATTCACTATCTTTATTCTATTTGTTTATGGGAGACAGTCTTTACAGTGGTTTTCAAGTGTTGATACCTCCTGTCTTTCTGACTTCTACTTCCTACTACTCTTACTCTCTTCTATTGCTGGCCCTCTTGAAGGTTCTGGAGCCACCAAGCTCACTTCTGACCAAGGGGATTGGCATTTACAGTTTTCTTTGCCTTCAGTGTTCCTTTTTCAGGTATCGTCATGCCCAATTTCCTTCCTCACTTCCTCCAGACCATGCCCATATGTTATCTTATTGGCAGGGCCTTTCCTACAGGGCATTCTGTCCCTCTCCCCACGCCCAGCACAACTTGTTATATTTGCCTGGATTTATTTTTCTCTATAGCATGCATTGCTATTAGATAGATAGATGTTTTTTAAACTTTCTACTTTTCTTTTCCCTTGATAATGAAATCTCATGAGAGCAAGGTCTTCTCTGTTTTGTTCAGCATTATTTTCCCAGCACTTATTACAGGGTCAGCAATGGTAATTTTTACTGAAGGAGAGTGAAAGTGAATATTGATAAATAAAATGATTTATCATATTCATATAAATCAGTTCATATAGGTAAATTACTTTAACATGATTAATATTTTTCCCTGAGGATAAGAGTAAAATGAAAGAGGAGCAATGGCAAAATATTTCTACCAAATCATAGATTAGAAATGTCCCTCCACTAGCCCAAAAGAATCTTTGTGCATTCTTGAATAAAGCACCCTTTCTTCAAAGCATATTATTCTATTCTGCAGGATGACTTTCATGTTATATAAATCTATAATAACTACAATAGAAAATGTGTATCCTGGAATTGGACAAAGCACCATGGTGTGTGTGTGTACGTGTGTGTATGTATGCATGTATGTATGTATGTATGTATGTTGTGTATGAGAGAGAGAGAGAGAAAGAGAGAGAGAGGAAAAAATGCCAGTTAAAATCTTTCAGCTAATTCTGAACTAGAGTTAAAGGATGACATATATTATCATCTCCAAATTTATTGAATTTTAAACAAGTTTTGATAATCAAAACAATGACACTGGAAACAAATGCGCTTTTTAAACTTTTAAATTTCTATTTGTGGTATATATGAAAAGGGATTTTTAAGAGAATAATTAAAATTTTGGTATACATCTATTTGGGAGTAAAGAATGTATTTGGTTCAAAAATTCATAATTAACATAGTCCAAAAAATATAAAATATACTTAAAGTATATTTTAATACTTAAAATATACTTAAAGTATATTTAAATATTTTATATTTAAAGGTGTTAAAGTATTGTATTAGTAGTGAAGTATCCTAAACCATTAATATCTTAAAAGATCTCAATATTCTTAATGTAATTATATTGCACTTACTATAGGTGAGCCATATTGTATAACTTATATGAAATCTCTTCACATTTTACCATATGACACATGATGCTCTTACAAAATTTCATATTAACTCCTTTCAGAAGGAGATAAATACATATGTTTCCAGGTGCAATAGTGGCATGGTAGGGCATATCCCAAAGTAATGAATCAGTCCTTTTAAAACTTGCTTCTATTTCTCACCTATTGAGAGTGACAAAATCCTAAATTTGAAAGAGGTCTCCAGAGATACACATATTCTGTGCAGTAACTAGAACTAAGTCTCTTAGAGGAAATTGAAATATCATTAATTGATAAAAACATCTTCTAAGAGTGTGTATCAATTCAACACTTCAGTTCCCAATCCTGCAATAAATGGAGATTGCTACATTGATCTCTGATCTTATTATTTAGGGTCTTGTAATTCAAAGGAAAACATGTATTTCTTCTATATTGGTTACTCAAGTCATTTTTACAGAACTGCTTTGTAAGTTCTGAAATCCCATTACAACTAGGTAATAGTGTGCAAGGTATGTTGGTGGGTAGGTAAGGAGATTTTAGGGGTTGTCAGTGCCATACTTAATTCGGAAATGGGACGTGTCTCTTGCCACTTAGGTGAGAAAGGAAAAAGCATCCTTGCTTTTCTATATTTTTTTCCACATAAGAGATTGACATTAAATAAAGAGTGTTGGAATACCTAGGAAATGATTTTAAGTATCTGTTAGCAGCATTACAATATTAGTCATTTTAATTGAGTAATTACAGCTCTTAATAAAAGATCCAATCTTCTCCAACATTTTATGTCTTGCTTTTTACATGAAATTGTACAGCAGATAATAGTGTTGAAAGAAAATTGACAGAAAGGTATTCCTATAGTTTATGAATCTAAGTATAAATTCTATGGACAGTAAAATGAAAAGCAAAACATAAAATGGGTTATATTTTAGAAAAGAGGGCAAATAACATCCCTCCTCCCCCACCAAAATATGTAAAATTGTGATTCTGAGAGAGTGTGTTTTTTTTTTATTAATTATTGACATTAAATGAGTGATTTCATTTTGAGGATATCACAATTATTCTACCATTAATAATTATTAAGAACCAAAATATATAAATATTGTTTTAATCAATAAGAGAATTTGTGTACACATATTTATAATTACTTCAATTTCACTCAATTTGCCTTAGAGTATGCTTTATTTATTGGGAGAGA
Organism: Murina feae; assembly: GCA_004026665.1. Lineage (NCBI taxonomy): Eukaryota > Metazoa > Chordata > Mammalia > Chiroptera > Vespertilionidae > Murina > Murina feae. The sequence continues at coordinate 37,768 of PVJC01010753.1, read as the reverse complement.
AAAATATTGAGTTACTGCTCACATGTCATAAGAATTAAATAATAGATAACTATTGTATCAATTTGTTTTTGCTATGTCAATTCCAAAAGTCAGTGGCATCCTATCTGATAAAGAGGGAATATGCTAATTGATTGTCACACCCTCAAAGATGGCAGCACCCCGTCCCCTCAGCCCTGCTGGGGCACCTGCCTCTGAAGTCCTCCAGTCCCTTCAGCCCCCAGCCACCCAGGGCCACCCAAAGCTCAGGTAACCAGGGCTGGCTGAGGCTTGCACTGCTGGAAGTGGCAGCAGCAGAGTTGCATTGCCTTCCCCTGATCGCTGGGTCGCCTCCCACCCCTGAGGGCTCCCAGACTGTGAGAGGGGGCAGGCTGGGCTGAGGGACCCCACTCCAGTGCATGAATTTTCATGGACCGGGCCTCTAGTACAGTAATAAACATGTATTTCTCATGTGTCTGTAGCTATTAGCTGATGTGGACAGGATTTTGTTGAGCTTGACTGGACTCACTCATTTATCTGTTCACTATTTCTGCTATATTTTATCTTTCTCTGAGGATTAGTAGACTAGTATAGAAATATTCATTCCACTGTGATGGCAGAGGTCAATCAGGTGAACAGAAACATAGAAAGCTCCTTGAATAAGTGGGTACTGATTTAAAAGTCAAAAATCTTGATTTTTGGAAGCCTCCTTTGCAAGCATTTTATTTTTATTTTTTATTTTTTTAAAATATATTTTATTGAGTTTTTAAAGAGAGGAAAGGAGAGGGTTAGAGAGTTAAAAACATATATAAGAGAGAAATATCAATCAGCTGCCTCCTGCACACCCCCTACTGGGGATGTGCCCACAACCAAGGCACATGCCCTTGACCGGAACTGAACCCAGGGCCCTTCAGTCTGCAGGCCAACGCTCTATCCACTGAGCCAAACCGGTCAGGGCTGCAAGCATTTGATAGCTGACCTGACATCTATCTTTGAAATGTGAAATATATTTTACCTATTTTATTTTTGTTGGTGTTTGAGGCTGTATCCAAAAATTGAAAGAGAACAAGTTGGATGTGCACATTGATTTATATCAGATAATCTTTGGAACTATGGAAGAAGCTGAACATAATGAAATGCAGGTTAGAGTTGATGTCAGAAGATCTGGGTTTCACTCTTTATTTTTTAAAGTTGTGAATTCTTGGTCAAGTCCCTTAGAATGTTTTGATTCCCAATGTGTGCATTTGTCAAATGGCAGTTTTTATAATATTAATAAAATAATATACAAAAGGATTTTCTATAAATAAATTTCTGTAAGTATATATTTTCATCTGAAGTAGAAAAATGTTTATTAACATCATAGGATTGTCTTGAGACTAAATTGTGGTTTTATATATAAATAAATGTTGGACAGTCTTAAATAGTATACAGATTGAGGTTTTTAATAAGAAGAATTATTATTCAGCATCAAGTTTATGATGCTATTGTTTTTTTAAATTGCTGTTATATAATTATTCTTTTGTTTAGATCACCTTTTCTCAATATCAGTTTTAGAGACTATTGCTTTCAGCCTTACATTTTATAGAATTCAGAATAAATAACTAAAATTTAAAAATGAATCCTTTATGTCCTACATAATATCTATATTAAAAAGAGTAACAGTTCAACTGCTTATTCAAGTTGTATAAATAATACACATTTCTCTTGTTTTAATATCATTTTATGTTTTCAAGGCCTCTGAATCATGCTAGCTATATCAAAGTTATTTCAGGATCTTTCTTCTGTCTCAAATTGTTACATGAATACAGCCATAAGCATTGTATGCTTTTATCACCTACTATTTACTGTTCAGCAGTCTCATTTCAAAGGACATTCTCATTATATGACAGACACCATACAATACAGAACACTATGATAATTATGACCTAGATAAAGGTCATTACAAAGACTGTCAAAACAGCCCATCAGGTATTCTGGGATGCAGGGTTCTGTTCCCAGGGCTATGGAGATGGCTTGAAGTGTTATTCTCCATTCTGAATACATTCACCAAGTTATAAAAAAGATAATGGCACAAAAACTAAAAGAAATTATGCCTTTACTTGAGATTGTAACATTATAAAAAAGTATAGCTAGCCCTAGCTGGATTGCCTCAGTGGAAAAGAGTGTCAGCCCATGAAAAGTCCCCAGTTTGATTCTGGTTAAGGGCATGGACCTCATTTGTAGGCTCCCTCTCCATGAGGGAGGCAACCAATCCATGTGTTCCTCTCAGATCAGTGTTTCTCTCTCTGTCTCTGTCTCCTTTCCACTCTCTCTAAATGTCAATGAAAAAATATCCTCGGGTGAGGATTCACAACAAAAGCAAACAAATATAGCTAAGTAGTTATACATATAGTCATATTTAACATTTAAAATAAATCTAGGTAGAAGTATTCAATTTTAGAGATGGGCTAGAGGTAAAAGCATTGAAAGTCCCAAGAAGATAAGGTAAATTGCTCAAGGCCACTTAGTAAAAATCAGAGCCAGAATTGCAACGTTGGTTTCTTGATTCTGAAGCCCATTATCTTTTACTCTTTATGTGTTACAGCTTTTGATTTAAAAAAAAAAAAATCAACATAGGACAAGTACTGGTGGGAAAGGAGACGGGTGCAGCCACTATGGAAAACAGTATGGCGTTTCCTCAAAAAATTAAAAATGGAACTTTCATTTGACCCAGTGATCCCACTTCTAGGAATATATCCTGAGAATCCTGAAACACTAATCAGAAAGAATGCATGCACCCCTATAGACATAGCAGCATTATTTACAATAGCTAAGATCTGGAAACAGCCAAAGTGCCCATCAGTAAATGAGTGGGTAAAAAGCCGTGATACATTTACACAATGGAACACTCTGCAGCTGTGAAAAAGAAGGATCTCTTACCTTTTGAAACCACATGCATGGACCTGGAGAATATCATGCTAAGCAAAATAAGCCAGTCAGAGAAAGATAAATATAACATGATACACTTACATGTGGAATCTAAGAAACAAACTAAATTGACTAACAGGACAGGACCACAGACATGGAAGCATGAAACAGACTGACAGATCTAGGCGGGAAGGTCAGAAGGAGGGCAAGAAAAGATTAGCCAAAGCATTTATAAGGGTATGTGCATAACCCTCGGGCACAAACAATAGGGGAAAGCCTGTGAGAGGATGGGCTGAAGCAGGGGACATCTATAACACTCTCAACAATAAAATAATTTTTTAAAAGATTATGCATAAAATACTAAAAAAAAAAAAACCTTTAGAAAGCTGAATTTCCATATTAAATCACAGGTTTTTTTTAATGTTTTTTAAAAATATATTTTATTGATTTTTCACAGAGAGGAAGAGAGAGAGATAGAAAGTTAGAAACATCGATGAGAGAGAAACATCAATCAGCTGCCTCCTGCACACTCCCCATTGGGGATATGCCCGCAACCAAGGTACATGCCCTTGACCGGAATCGAACCTGGGACCCTTGAGTCCCCAGGCCGACGCTCTATCCACTGAGCCAAACCGGTTAGGGTTTAAATCACAGTGTTAACATATAAATTGAAGTTTAGGGCATTTATCCTTTTTTCCTTGATAAGAGAACCACTACCTACTATATGTTTTCTAAAGATCGAAATATTGTCTATAAATTATGAAGGACTTCCCATGCACTGAGCTTTTCCTCACAGTAGGCAATCCTCACAGGGGACTTAGAATTTAAATCCTATTATTTTCCACATTTCAGGACTGATGAGACCAAGGATTACATGGAGATTTGTTGCCATAGAAGCATTCTGGATTTTATTCTGAACTGCAGGAGAAACCACTGATGGTTTGATTAGGGTGGTGGCAGGATCTGTTTTAAGTTCTAAATGTGTCATTTTAGTGAAGGACTGGTCCCTAGGAGACAGGCTCCACAGGGAGGCTGGATAGCAGACGATGGCTGCAGTCCAGGTAGGAGACAGTAGCATTTGGACTGGTGGTTAAGAGTCAGATTCAGAATGTATTTCAAAGCCAATGCTAACAGGATTTGCTGACGGATTGGATAAGGGTTACTAAAGAATGATAATTTAAGTATGTCACAAGATTTTTGCCTCAGCTGTTGGATAAATGGAGATTCAGAGAGGTTGAACACTGATGATGAGAAGGTTTGAGGGAAAATGCAAGAGGTTAGTTGCAGATACATTTATATTCAGGTGATTATCCAAGAAAGCTGAACACTTTCTTAAATATTAGATACCCTGCTACACAAACCACTTAGCAAACAGAATCTGTTGGTTAACAAAACATATAAAAACGTTTGGCCACTGACAACTGAAAATTGTTTTCCCTATAAGACACTAATTTTACTATTACCTTTATTTTTAGTTTTATGACAAAAATGGGATAAAGGAAATTATGCTTAAGAAACATTAAAATTATGATATAATGTGTCTTTATGGGGAAAAATATATAGGCAACTCATCCTCTCACTAGCAAAACCCCCCAAAATCCTTATAGTTTAAAAACTGTGAAATAAAAAGGATTGAAAGCTCATCTTACATTAGAGAAAAAGTTACCTAGATGTGCATTTCTCAGGATAATCTTTTGAGCAGAAGGGTGAGGTAAGAGATAATTACATTTGGCTATGCCAAAAATAAAATAAAGTGAAATAAAGTGCCATTTTTATTCTGTAGTGTGGGTGTTGCATTTCAGGGGGAAAAAGAGATTCCAGAATTTATTCATGAAATTTTGAAGTGCCAATACTTTAATCAAATTGTGAAAAGTATTTTAAACTTCTTATAATGCAGTCCTTCTCATGTGTAATTTAAAAAAATAAGCCTTAAAATCAGTGTGCTCTATGCCTTTACCCATGAACTCTTCCCTGGAATTTATCTTCAGGAATTTGTAATTGATAGTTACAAGGATGTTGCACCTCTTTAAGAAAAAAAAATGAATATTGGCCTTTGAAAATATTTTGTATTCATATTATAGATTGCTGTGGCTGCAATAAGATTGATTTTGTAGGAATGTGGCTAATATATCATGGAAGAACAAATGTTTTACACATAAATGATGAAAATATTAAAGGGCAAGCTACTTAATTTTATAGAGATTTTTTTTTAAAGTAAGTATACAGAAGATTCTCCAAGGTTTATATCAACATGTTTTATGTAGTTGCTGAGCAAATGAATTTAGGGCAAATGGAACTTTTGTAATGTTTTCTGTATATTCAAATACTTCTATATTATACATTATTTCTGATTTTAAAAAAGCATTACCACGTGTGATAAAACATCACAGCGATAGAACATTAAACTTGATGTAAAAGAACCAGGCTTATCCCAGCTCTACAATAGTAATCAGTCTTACCTGATTTTAGCTCCCTCATTGTAAATAATATGTCATATCAATCCATAATGAAGTAAAGCATACATGTGAACACTCCATGAAGAAATACTTATTTCTCTTTTCAGCCTTCCAACAATGTTTGAGGTAGCTATTTATATCCACCTTTCCCAGACGAGGAACTAAATTGTATCAAAGTTAATGATGTGGTTCACTTCTGTATTTGAATTTACATTAGTGTGACTTCAGAGCCTTTAGGCTGCACTCAGCTGTTGGAAGAGGTAAAACAATAAAACAGTAGCTGCATCATTATAGATGAATAGAATTAAAAGAGCAAGAGAAGATGAGGCATAGTTGAAGAGATTTAAAAACAAGTTGGCTCTTGAAAGCTAAAGAGAATAAATAGGGAATATAAGATAGATAATGGGTTGGACTGATTATAATAGTCAATTGATTTAGATTACAGTGAATATAGTGCTAGTGGCATAAGCCAGAACTAGGCAAGACATTTCTCCCATAAATCTGTACTTTCCCCTATCTCTTATCTCAAGGACTGTGTACAAATTCTCACAATAGCATGGACTCTCTTCATTCAAGACAGTTCTCTCACTTTTTAATGCTTTCCAAATAATGAAAAACTTTCCTTAAATCAAATTAAGCACTAAGAATATTTTGGGAAAAATTATGTTAAAATATTAAACCTTTAATGAATTACATACGTAAAAACAACTTGCTTTTTTTTCTTTCTTTATTGATTAAGATATTACATATGTGCCCTTATCCCCCATTGCTCCCCCACACCAACACTCATGCCCTCAACCTCCTGGTGTCTGTCCATTGGTTAGGCTTATATGCATGCATAAAAGTCCTTTAGTGGATCTCTCCCCCTTCCTCCACCCTCCCCTACCTTCCCTCTGAGGTGATCTGATTGATGCTTTTCTGTCTCTGGATGTTTTTTATTCATCAGTTTATTTTGTTCATTATATTCCATATCCATATATGAGTGAGATCATGTGATATTTATCTTTGACTGGCTTATTTCACTTAGCATAATGCTCTCCAGTTCCATCCATGCTCTTGCAAATGGTAAGAATTCCTTCTTTTTTACCACAGAGTAGTAGTCCATTGTGTAGATGTACCACAGTTTTTTAATCCACTCATCTGCTGATGGGCACTTAGGCTGTTTCCAAATCTTAGCTATGGTAAATTGTGTTGCTATGAATACAGGGGTGCATACATCCTTTCTGATTGGTGTTTCTAGTTTCTTGGGATAATAATAAAATAAGTGTCTAGGATTTGCAAAGATGCACACTGTCCAATAAGAACCACAGGAAGCTAAATTTGAAAAAAAATACATTGTAATGAGACATGACAGAGAACTGTCATGTCTCTGAAGAATCATTAATCTGAAAATTATATATTATTTTCTTCTGCTTTCACTTCTTTTTAAATTTAAATTATTTATTGTTGAAAGTATTACATATGTCTCCTTTTTCTGTTATTGACCTCTCCCCAACACATACACCCCCCCCCCAGTGTCTGTGTCCTTTGGTTATGCTTATATGCATGGATACAAGTCCTTTGATTGATCTCTTACCGCCCCCACCCTCCCCTGCCTTCTCTCAGAGGCTTGAAGGTCTGTTTTATGCTTCTATGTCTATGGATCTATTTTAGTTCATCGGTTTATCTTGCTCATTATATTCCACAAATCAGTGAGATCATGTGATATTTAATCTCTGCACTCACTTCTAACTCTGGAAAGACGTCACCTCACATTCACTGATTAAAAGACATGCTTTAGTGAAACCTCTCCTTGGCATAGCCTATGAAACAGAGTGAGTGATGCTCTGTTAAATCAGTGATGGATGAGTCATAAAGCTTCAGGAGGTTGAGTTTCTTTTCTTCATCTGAACTGTGATTGATGAAAAAAATAAGGCTAGAAAACATGTCAGAAATCTGTATCTCATGAGAAGTCTGATATTTGTATTTCAGTTTCTGGCTTTAAAATGTTTAAAAATGTGAAAAATTGTATTCTTGTAGTTCTAATCACTATATTTTTTTGTTTAAAATTCATTGGGAAAAAAACAATTTATTTTTTCCTCTCACAAAGTTGCCTAATTTTCATAATTTTTAAGATGCACTATAGGAAAAATACTATCTTATATTCTGATTCTCGGTAGGACCTCAAAAATAACATTGGATCCTCCACAGTCTGTCTCTCTGTCTCTCTCATGCCCACTTCTTTCCTTAGGCACATACCCTTTGCTTTCTTCCTCTAAGCTCCAAGGGCCTTTCTTTTGCCTCTGTAATTCATTTCCTTAGTCCACTTAGTCTAACTAGCCCAGCTGGATTCTCTGCTAAATGAAATACATGAATAAAGAATAAAATAAAATAAAAAAGAAGAAAAGGCAAGAAGAAAGAAAGAAAGGAAGGAAGGAGCTCTTGTTTGATTTTCTCTGACTACTTTTGGAGAAGCATTTCTCTTTCTGAGCCCAGTTTCTAACTACATAGGAATTGGAAATAAACATTCCTGGTGCAGTAGAAATTCTTCTAGTATGTATTATTAATCAACCCATTGATGTGTCAAGCTTTCCACTAGAAATTCTAATTTTTAAAAATCAAACACTTGGGTTAGCCAATAAAATGTATAGGTCATTGTGATAAGGGAAACCATCGTAAATAAGAAAACATTTTTTTTATAAAATCTTACAAAGCAACAGATTCTTTTAGTAGCAGTGGGCATAAAGTTTTGAAAGGATGTCAGTAGAGAAGTTTTATGAGATGAAAGACACCTCTTCATAGTTAGAATACCATAGAGAAGAGAATGGCGCATAATTACAACATCAGCTCTGTACCCAATATCTTCTTCTTCTATTCCTTTCATATTTATTATCTGATATTTATGGACAAAAAATCCACCCCATTTAATTCACATTCTCTTATTATTATGATCTCAAATGTATTGAGCTTTCTAAGGAGTCCCAGTCACTCTGTACTATGCACATGCATCTTAGGATTCATTTGCATCTTCTTGTTTTATTTCCTAAGATGAAGTTTTACAGCCTGAAATATGTCTTTCCCATTATAGACCAGCCTCATGTATAATTTTGGTGAAGTAATATGTTACTGTGCCTACTTCTTCAAATATACAACTCCTGCTGGACTGTAATTCTCCTGACAACAAAAACCACAAACTAATAATTTTTTATTCTCAAGAAAGATATGTTTAAAAATAGAAAAAAAATAGGATAGGTTAGTATATCTTGAACTGAACATTTTACTGCTTCCTCACCTTTCCCCAACTCAAGCTGTACTGGGTTACTCAAGGCATGCAGTTATGAGTTTATATCAAGGGTGAATTTTAGCAGGATTATACCACGGCTGTTGCTTTCCTTGAGTTGAATGTATAAGATAGGCAACTTATATTACAAACAGTAAGGGATTACCCCTGGCTGAGAGAAGGAGAGAGAGAGAAATCTGTTTCAGATGGCACAGGGTGATGTTGGCCTCTATCCCAGAGGGAAAAAATCCATACACAGTTTCTCAAATGATTTCTGCATCAAATAAATGTAAAGGAAAGAGATGAAACCTAGATGAGTTGAAAGGGTGGTACCCACAGGGATAATGACAGCCTCAGGGCTGTTTTGCAAGTGAAAGATTGACTGGGGACCATATTAAAACTCCAACACTTCTCTCTGCCATTTCTCAGCAATGCATGCAATTGTGGCAAAACTCTAAAAAGAGAGGAATGTCCAGAAAATACTGAGTTATTCGTTGTGATTTTACAAATGTTACATTGCTTGGCCAGAAACATGAGAACTCAGAGATACTCATTTTGAATTATATACAAATAAAAGATTCCGTTTGTTCACAAGTGACTTTGTGAATTGAGTATTAAGCCCACTGCACTTTTGAGGAGACTGGTTCAGAGAGGGCACACAGAAAATGCTAATATTGAAATTCTATTTATAAAAGTGGTGATAGTAGACTACTTCAGAATAGTGCAGTAAAATTTACCTCTTCCAAAATCTAAACAAAAAAAATCAATGCCAACCAGTACAACTTAATGTTTTTTCGGTCTATTACCTTGTTAGCTTGTTTTCATTGCTTATTGGTTGTTTACACTTTTTTTGTGACATTTGTTTTTTCTCTTTCAAAAAGTGTGCCCACACCACCTATCCTGAATTCAGTCAGTGAGGTTTCAGATTGCTAATTCATCTGCCATCAACCTACTGGAAATGGAAATCCTCCCATACTTGTTATCATTTTTTTTCTGAAAATTCACAATTTAAGACGCCCCAAATTCTTATTTTAGAATGTACCAAGTTGATGCTCTCTGGCTCATGTGAGTAGAGAAAGAAAAAACCATAGCTTTTTAAGGAGACTGAATAGTTCAAAAGGTGACTAAGCTAAGCCAGATTTAATATAATAAATGTAAAATGAATTAAATATAAAAGAGCAAGTCAGTTCTTATTAAAAATTAGGCTAGGAATAGTAGAAGAAAAAGGGGTAGGGAGAGGTGGAAGAGGGCAAAGAAGGGATAAATGCTGATGAAAGGAGACTTGACTTTGATGAACACCCAATACAATATACAGATCATGCATACCTCAAACCTATACAATTGTATTAACCAATGTCACCCCAATAATTTTTTATTATTAAAAATTAGACCAGCATTTTTAATTGGTTATAATAAAAAACTAATGTAATATTTTATTTGTGGAGGCTTTAATATTGAAATTATTTTAATATTAAATGGAATTATGAAATATTGCTAACAGATGGAGCTGTCATTTCTGTTACATAGTCTCATCTATAACTTTTTTGTGTGAAAAACATGAGCTAGGTCCTAAAAAAGCAATAGTCTATTAATCAGTTAAGTATCCTGTATCCTCTTAGTTCCTAGTACCTACTTCTCTAAGTACTTAATCTACTCTATAAAAGTGAAATATTAAAATTAACCGTTTCTCTGAGACGGGTAAGCCACGCCCACCGGCCAATCAGAGCGATTGTATGCAAATTAGCCCAGCCAACATGGCGGCCGCCACTCACGGACCTGAGTAAACAGCCATTTCCATTGCAGCAGGAGCGAAAGTGAAGCTGCGCCCACTCAGCTCAGCTCCGATTAAACTGCCTCTAGCAAAACACAGCTTTGAAACATTTGAAACAATGTAACAATCATAGAATCCTCCGGAGCTGAAGGAAAGAGCAGCTCTGGCCTAACCAGTAAAAGTAACAATTGTTTCCTTATAGACGCTGCAAGGTGAAGCAAAGAGGAGGCTTCAGTTAGTTAGAAGGCCGCCTTAAAGGAACAGTGTATCAATTATAGAAGATAACCCCAGGCCTTCAAGGAACAGTATCAATTATAGGATAAAAAACTCCAGAACCTGCGTCCAGCCAGCCTTGCTGGGATGTTGGGTCAATGGGAGCTGTGGGCAGCCTTAAAGCCCCTCACCCAGGCTGGTCAGGCACACCAGCAGGTGGACATTCCCCGAGGGGTCCCAGACTGCGAGAGGGCACAGGCCGGGCTGAGGGACCTCCCATGTGCACAGAGTGGCTGCAGGGCGGGACAGCGCAGGACCCAGGACCCGTGATGGGAAAGAGGCGGCAGGGTTGGAGGGCACTGGGAAGTGGGTAAGAGGCGGCGGGGGGGAGGGGTCTCGGCCTGCTTGGTGGCTGCCCAGGCCCTTTGAGGGGCACCGGGGAGCGGGAAAGCAAGGCTGCAGGGGCCGGGGTCCTGCTTGGCAGCTCCCCAAACCCCTTGGCGGCACCGGGAAGTGGGAAAGGAAGGCAGCAGGGGACGGGTGAGTGGGAAAGAGTGGGCAGCCTGCTTGGTGGCTTCCCAGGTCCCTTCCGAGGATCAGGGAGCAGGAAAAGGCTGGCCTGACCACAAGGCGGGGTTTTCCCTGCTTTCTGGTGGCTGGAGGAAGATGGGCAGTAGGCAAGCTTGGGAGGCAGGCCGCACCCAGCCTTGGCCACGCTCAAAAAAGAGAACAACATGCTGGGGAGGGCAAGAGTCTGAGAGATCAACATAGAGGGGGTGCCTGCTCCAAGCCTCCATGGTGTGCCTGGGGCAGGCCCCCGGCAGGTAGACACACACAGGAAGACTGCTCCAAGCCTCAGATGCGGCTGGGGGCAGGTCCCCAGTGGTGACACACACACATACACACACACACACACACACAAAAGGTGCCTGGCAGACTGGGGCCATCATAGGACATCCACTGAGGGGTCCCAGACTGTGAGAGGGCACAGGCCGGGCTGAGGGACTCCCTCCACCCCGAGTGCACAAATTTTTGTGCACCGGGCCCCTAGTACAATAATAATTATATTATTAAACTAGAGTCCTGGTGCACAAAAATTTGTGTACTCAGGGGGGTCCCCCAACCCGGCCTGTGCCCTCTCACAGTCTGGGACTCCTCAGGGGATGTTTACCTGCTGGCTTAGGCCCACTCCCTGGGGGATTGGGCCTAAGCTGGCAGTCAGACGTCCCTCTGGCAGCCCAGGAGCCCTTGGGGGATATCCACTTGCCAGCAGGGAGCAGGCCTAAGCTGCAGTCACACATCCTTAGTGCTGCTGAGGAGGCAGGAGAGGCTCCCAACATCACCACTGTACTGGCAGCCATCAGCCTGATTGTGGCTGAGCAGAGCTTCCCCTGTGGGAGCACACTGACCACCAGGGGACAGCTTCTGCATTGTCTGCCCGCCCCCTGGTGGGCAGTGTTTGTCATAGTGACCAGTCATTCCCACCTGTTAGGGTCAATTTGCATATTACCCTTTTATAATATAGGATAGAGGCCTGGTGCACGGGTGAGGGCCGGCTGGTTTGCTCTGAAGGGTGTCCCAGATCAGGGTGGGAGTCCTGCTGGGGTTCCTGCCAGCCTGGGTGAGGGACTGAGGGCTATTTTCAGGCTGGCCACATCTCCTGCAACCCAAGCTCCCAGCCTCTCTTTTTTTTTAATTTTTTATTTTTTTCTGCTCCCCTGGCTAGAAGCAGATATCTGGGATTTATTTATCTTTTATAATTGAAACTTTGTAGCCTTGAGTGGAGCAGCCAGGGCAGGCGGGAAGTTTGGCTTCCTCCAGCACTGGGAGCAACATAGCCTCTTGCTCGCTCCAGCTCTGTGGCCGCCATCATCTTGGATTAATTTGCATACTCACTCCTCATTGGCTGGTGGGCATGGCTGTGGGTGTAGCTGAGTGACAGAGTGATGGTTAATTTGCATGTTTCTCTTTTATTAGTGTAGATGTATAATTTAACCCTTAATATCTCTTTCTCCAACAAAAGTAAGTGTTCAAGAACATTGCTATATCTCCCACATTTAGCAGCTTCTTGGTAAATAATTTTTGTTGATTATTTTTGTTTTTTATTTTTTTTGTTAATCCTCACCCAAGAATATTTGGATATTTTTTCATTGATTTTTTAGAAAGTTCCCCCCTCCCTATTTTTAATTCTTACCCGAGCATATTTCTCCATTGTTTTTTAGAGAGAGTGGCAGAAAAAGGGAAAGACAGAAATATCGATGTGAGAGAAACACATCAATTGGTTGCCTCCTGCATGGGCCCCGACCAGGGCCAAGGATGGAACCTGCAACCGAGGTACATGCCCTTGACTGGAATGGAACCTGGTATTCTTTAGTCCAAAGGCCAGTGCACTAGCCACTGCGCTAAGCTGGCTAGGGCTGGGTAAATAATTTTTGAATGACTGATACTGAAACGCCAGGACGTTAAATCATTTTCCCTAAGAATACAACTAGCGTGACAGAGTCAGGATGAAGTGCTCGTTTTGTTTGTTTCTTTTCCTCTCAACAAACACTGCTTTTTATTACCTGAAGGAAGGAAAAGCAATAATTGATGTGAAATTCACCTGCTGGCTCTACAGAGCAGGTCGGTTTATTTATTCATTTTCATTTTTTGTTAATCTTCACCCAAAAATATTTTTCCCATTTATTTTAGAGAGAGTGAGGGGGAGGGGGGGGAGAGAGAGAGAGAGAGAGAGAGAGAGAGAGAAACAGTGACATCAATTGGTCGCCTTCCACACACACCCAGCCAGAGTCAGGCATCCTGGGTGCACAGAGCAAGACTCTAACCATTGAGAATACTGACCAGGGCAGTGGGTAGACTTATTTTTTCCCCACAGTGAGTGGTGAGATCAATGCAGGTACATTAAGCCTTTTCAATAAATAAACAAATATCTACATGTGGTTTTGGTTCCTTTCCGTCTGTGTAGTTTATTTATTTATTTTTAAAAATGAACTGATTTTCCCTCATCACAGAGGCCAGGAGAGTTCAGCACTTCACCTCACCTAAGGACTTAATTTCAATGGAAAGCAATTATTTCAACTTGCTGACCAGCCTTCCTGCTCAAAGGCAATCATTAAAAAGCACATTAAACATGTTTTACTTGAAATTTTCCATATATTTTTTTCTTTCTGAAACCTCTTTCTTAACTCCAAAACATAAATAGAATAAAAAGAGAGGTTTAGTAAAGCATGGGATGTGAGATGCGATAAAAAACAACTGTGAACTAAGTATATATGTACTATATAACCTTACATTAATGGAAATATATATGTTCAACAAATCAACTGAAGAATGTATTAGATATTATAATGTTTCTCATAAAAATATCGATTCCTAAAATGTTAAGGCCTCACATATCAAACACTTAGTGACTAGACATATTTATTTTATTTTAAATTTCTTACCCAGGCAAGTCAAATTTTAATACAAACTTATCATTAAAATGACATACAATAACCTTCCATCATAACATATTGCATATTTTACTTAAGGAAAATTCTTCTTTGCCTGCACATAAGAATGTGGTTGCATAATTTGCACAAACTGGGCTGTATCCTGACTCGTCCTTTATTCTTTTTGGTGGTTATGATATTTTCAATCTGAAATTTGTCCATTTGACCTCATTTTCTTCCGTCTCTGTGGTCTGTACTGCTTAGCTCACATTATGAAGGCAGGGCCACTGTGATACTCCTCAGTGGTTACTCAGAGCTCAGCAGAGAATGGCATTACCACACACTGTGCCACAGAGCGTAGAATTCTTCAATTATTTTGACATCTTTCCTTTGTCGTTGTTTGTTTGTTTTAAATGAGTGGTCACAGAAAGTCATCATAGACTGTTATTTGGATAGTTCTAGCGTGCTGCCTCCTAAGCAACCTTCTGTATGTGACTTGATAATGGGGTGCATTTCGTATTCTCTCGAGGCTCAAGAGGGCAAGATTTGAATACAGAGGGCAGCTGAAGATAAACAAAGGAATAAAATGGCTCTGAATGTTAATGTAAAGTAATAATTCCATTTCAAGAGAGTTGACCTTGGTAATTATGTGGTATGAATATGTTCCAGTTAGGAAAATGCTTCTTTTTCTCCTTGCAGTTTAGACTGTTCTGTCTCAGAGAAATAATAGATTTCCGTGTGTGTGTGTGAATCTGGTCAGGAGAGTTCCAGTGCAGGAGGCAGCCGGTTGATGTTCTCTCAATGATGTATCTATCTCTCTATCCCTTTCCCTTCCTCTCTCTCTAAAATCAATTTTAAAAAACCAAAAACATTTAAAAATAAATAAATACTAAAAGAAGTTGGTCCTTGACAGTGAGGGATGGGGGTGATATTTGAATCATAATTTGGAATCTTGAATCATGGCTCCTGGGATCTCAGAAATATTTTAGTATCGTGATGTTTCAAAATATCACAATATTCATTGTAATACTTTGTTCTTTCGTATTATTTTTCTTTTTCTCTTTAAAAGATGAGTTCCTTTCCTTGTATTCTGCAGGTGTGAATATGGATTTGGGGGTTTCTATCGTGAGCCGTGTTTGTCTTCACTGCTTAATATGCCAAACATTTGTCATGCATTTATTTTGCTTGGTGTAGACGTAACATCCCTCCCATGTGGAAGTAAGAGCTGATGTAAGCTTCCTTTGTTTTGTGTTGTTTCCCCGGAGTTCTGCCAAATTTATGTGGTAGTCATTTGGAAAAGACCTGGGGCAACCTTTTTTCTAGATAAATTGGATTTTTCTTTACAAATTGTTAACAAAATGTTCTGGCAGCTGGCCATTAGTTTTTAATCAAATAAGTGCCCTTCACTGTTATTAAAACTCAAGAGAAAACCCATAATATAGCAAGAAGCTCTGTACTTTCCTTGAAATAATAAAAGTAAAATTTGGCTTTGGGCTAGACATAGTAAGTCCTTAGTTACTTCTTTAACAAAATAAATATGAGCAGGACTTGACCAACTTTCACACTCCTGTGAAATGAGGGAATATGATTTAAAAGTCAATGTAACCTAAATTGTGAAATATTTATCACTTCTGATATATACATTTATACTTTGTTTTCTTGTAGTATTAGAACTTAAAAAAAAAACCACCTTATAATTAGGTGTGATCTTAGATAAACCTTTCAGCAGCTACAGGATGTTTAATTATTACACGTACATAATTATCTTTCCTGATGGAAATTTTCAACTGATACAATACCCCATGTAATCTTAGCCAGGCAGAAAGTAATTCCTTATGTTGAGTGAAAATCTAGCTTATTATTAAGCCAAATTCTGTCCTTGGTGATATTTCAATACTTTACAAATCTTTTTTCCCTCTAAATCCTCTTCTCTTTATATCATGCATTCATTATCTCCTCTTTATAATGATATTTACTCTTCTGTTTTCCATGATAAAGCTGACATCTTTCAAATATCACTTATATATGAGGTTTGATATACTTATATACACCAAAATAGTATAGAGGAAAATAACTAGTCATCTGTTAAGTTTTCAGTTGCTCCCTCAAATTACAATAATCCTATATAATAAAAGCCTAGGTGGTGTCACGCACCACAAGATGGCCAGCAGGGAAGGGCAGTTGTGGGCAAACAGGAGGAGGGCAGAGGAGGGCAGTTGGGGGTGATCAGGCTGGCAGGGGAGCAGTGAGAAGGCAATCAGGCTGGCAGGCTGGCAGGCAAGCAGTTAGGAGCCAGCAGAAGTGGTTAGAGGCAATCAGGAAAACAGGAAGGCAAGCAGTTAGGAGCCAGCAGTCCCTTATTGTGAGAGGGATGTCCCACTGCCCTGTGGGATCGAACCTAAACCGGCAGTCGAACATCCCCCAAGAGGTCTCTGATTGGAGAGGGTGCAGGCTGGGCTGAGGGACACTGCCCTCCCCTCCCCCCGCACAAATTTTGTGCACCGGGCCTCTAGTTTACTATAAACAAGTTTTATATTTTCTTTAACAAGTTGATTTATTGTTCCAAAACAATTATTTGAGGATTTTATCAGATTACATTGAAAGATTGTTGAAGTTTTTGAGAGTGAAAAACAACGAAAACAAAAAATGAGCACTCCCTTTTTAATATGACTCTCTTTAATAAATTATATAATTCTTGAGATTTTGAATAAACTTTAACTCTTCCTTATATCTTTATCTACTCTCAAAAAGGACATTAACACATTTTCCCCCCAAAAAATTTAATCAAACTTCCTTATGCACCCATTCCAATTTTAAATTGCCTTTGTATTTGCCTTCAAAAGTGTCCCATTTTTATGACTCAAGCCAATACAATTATGTTAATTTACATGTATAACACTGGGAGAGACAAAAGAGTACTCTCATCATTTCTTTTTTTCTTTACAACCAGATTAGAAAAGAATGAATTGTGTTTACACCCAGTAGTCACTCTACATAGCTTGAATAGTATCAAGTAATACTTTTTGTGCATGATAATCTGATTAGATTATTTGGTTCCAAAATGATCACAGGAGGAATTGAAATAGAAATTTATTACTTGCGGGTCCTGGCAGAAGTACCTGGCATGCCTTAAGGCCAAGGGGGCCACACAAGGGCTCATGTCAAAGTGTGGAGGAAAACAGTGTCTGGGCAGGTGCCTTTATTAGGGTCTGTGGGTGGGGTGCTTTGCGGTCTCCAAGTCTCAGGTGAGATCGGTTAATTCAAACCAAAAGAGGTGAGTTTGGGTAGCACTGGGAGGCACAGGAGACGGTTGAACAGAAGGCTGTTGGAGATGCCACCTTAGAAACCTGTTTTACTTGCGACTGCGAAGGCTGCTATCTAGGTCAGGC
This sequence comes from Murina feae, assembly GCA_004026665.1. Classification (NCBI taxonomy): domain Eukaryota; kingdom Metazoa; phylum Chordata; class Mammalia; order Chiroptera; family Vespertilionidae; genus Murina; species Murina feae. Next base: position 20,366 of record PVJC01010753.1, on the reverse strand, counting down.
ACGCGCTTGCTTAGGGGCTAGTGTCATTGTGAAGTCACTGCAGGCTGCCTGGCCAAGCAAAGGAGACTTCTAGGCAGCTTAATCTTAGCTAACCTCCTGACAACCCTTTGGAAGAGATCTGGAGAACAGACACAGAAGCACCAGAGACCCGTTCCTGATGGACTTCAAGAAGCCAACTGCCATGCAGTAGGGAGGGTCAGATTGTGGGAAATGACAGGCGACCTAGAAGCTATAAACTACAAGGACATAGATTCTGTTGGGAAGCACACACACACACCACCACCACCACCAACAACAACAACAGTTAGAAAAACACAGTGATCTTAGAAGAGGGCGCCAAGCCTCAGATGAGAGCTGAGACCCAGCTGACACCTTAATTGCAGCCAAGTTCCAAGATGCCCCTGGTCTGTGGAAACTGAGGGAAGTACACAGTGCTTTAAGCCTCTTGTTTTGTGGGAATTTGTTATGCAAATACCATAGTTATAATGTGGTGAAAAAGCGGGACAAATACTAAAATTTGTTTCATTCACTAATTTATTCAATCATTTAATAGCTACTATTGTGTATCGGAAGCAAGATGAACAAAATATCCAGTCCACTCCCTGCTCTTAGAGGGTAACAGAGGAGAGACACAAATTATATAGTCACAATGACAAAAACTGAGTATGCCCTGGCTTGTTTGCTCAATGGTTAGAGCATGGTTCTGTGAACCAAAGGGTTTCAGGTTCGATTCCCAGACAAGGGCACATACCTGGGTTCAATCCCCAGCCCCAGTTGGAAGAGAATCAATCCATGTGTCTCTCACATTGATGTTTCTCTCTCTCCTCTCCCTCTCTTTCTAACATCCTTCCACTTTATCTAAAATCAATGGGAAAATATCTTCAGGTGAAGATTTAAAAAGATGAAAACAAACTGAGTATGGCTCTAATGTAATACAACATTATTATTTTTTCACTGCACATAACAAACGATCCTCTTAGGTTCAAGGGGGGTGTAGTGGTGTTTAATGAGAGATTGGAAGGATTCGTTGGACTCTTCCACGGAGAGAGGAAGGTGTGGTTGCACAACTACCTCATTTGAACAGGATCCTTATTCCATTTGTAGTTGCTTATCCCATTAGACAACATACTGTCATCAAGACAGATATTGCAATTTGTTTTATTCATGGAGTCTAGTACTAATACGTACTGGATGAATCATTGGTATCATAAGGAAGTGGGCTTTGGCTGTGTATGAAGAAGGTACCCCTCATCTTAGAACCACGGAATGATGAAATGGACTGTCCCTCAGAGTAGTTAGATCCCTGTTGAAATCTAAGCAGATACAGCATAACTACCACTCAAGGGCATTGCAAATTAGTAAGGGGACAGTTGAAGCAATTCTAGTTTTCAGCTTCTGCCCAGTACTAGGAGTGAAAACAAAAATCCTAATAGGGTGGAGTATCTTTATGCAAATCAGAAACAGCAAGGAGAATAAGGAACTATCAGGTGATGGGAGACTTGGGTCCAAAAAAGATGCATTACTGATAGGGATAGTATCCTATATAATAATCCTATATAATAAAAGGGTAATATGCAAATTGACCCTAACAGCAGAATGACTGGGAATGACTGGTCACTATGACACACACTGCCCACCAGGGGGCAGACACTCAATGCAGGAGCTGCCCCCTAGTGGTCAGTGTGCTCCCACAGGGGGAGCTCTGCTCAGCCACAAGTCAGGCTGATGACTGCCAATACAGCAGTAGTGGTGGGAGCCTCTCCTGCCTCCTCAGTAGCGCTAAGGATGTCTGACTGCAGCTTAGGTCTGCTCCCCACTGGCAAGTGGACATACCCCAAGGGATTCTGGGCTGCCAGAGGGATGTCTGACTGCCAGTTTAGGCCCAATCCCCCCTGGGAGCAGGCCTAAGCCAGCAGGTGGACATCCCCTGAGGGGCCCCAGACTGCGAGGGTCACAGGCTGGGCTGAGGGACGCCACTGAGTTCACAAATTTTTGTACACTGGGCCTCTAGTAGAATTATAAAAGAGCACTTTTGTTGAAAAAATAATCAGGATTTTTGACCTTAGAAGTCAAATAAAACTATGCATAATGATAAATGAAGAATCATATAAGGAATGCTCTTTCAAAGGACTGTAACACACCCTGAGCCCCACTCAAAGTGAGGCTCTATTAAGAATAGAAGAAAAAAGGCTATCAATATTTGTAAATAAGTGTACCTGTGCATGCTGCTTAAAGGTGAGGGAATAATCCTCAGAATTCTAGCATGCCTCAGTTTGGAGACATGCCCCTTCTCTCTGTTCAAACAAATTTCAAACAAAGTAGAGGGGTCAGGCACAAGTCCAGCAACCATAGAAATGGTTGAGCTGAAACACTGACAGCCTTATTCTCCAGTGCAGATGGTTATATGTGGGATATTTATATTTATATATATTTATATATATAAATATATATATAATTTAGATAGATCAAGATCATGTATTTAATTACAATATATGGTTGAAATTAGCTATCACTTATTTTAAAAATCTTATTTTGGATTTGTTTTGGTTGAGCTAGTAGACAATATTAATAAACTGCATTGTTTATTAACATGGATAGTTTACATTACAATTTGGATAACAATTATGTAAATATAAAACATACCATGGACATCAAAGCCAAAAAAAATTTTGAGCCCTAACTGGTTTGGCTCAGTGGATAGAGCATCGGCCTGTGGACTCAAGGGTCCCAGGTTCAATTCCAGTCAAGGGCATGTACCTTGGTTGCGGGCACATCCCCAGTGGGGAGTGTGCAGGAGGCAGCTGATCGATGCTTCTCTCTCATCTATGTTTTTAACTCTCTATCCCTCTCCCTTCCTCTGTAAAAAATCAATAAAATATATATTTTTTAAAAAATTGACTTACATGAAGTCTAATCAATAATCTCTCCGATGAAATATCTGTTTTTAGTAATAAAAGGAATGTTAGCTCCTTGAGGGGGGATTTGGCTTTCATAGTAACTCTCAGGATATCAGAGTCTCTCATAATGCCTGACAAATACAGTTTAAAATATTTGTTGAATACATTAGTGGAAGCATGAAAAATATTTTCTAATTATTTCTGTAACTATTTGGCATTCCAAATAGTTATCTTTGTAAAGAATTTTATATTTTAAGATATTTAGCTAGATATTTTTATTATGAAAAATGTTTTGAATACAATTCCTACTCCCTTGTAATAAAATTATGTTGATTTTATTCTTTTAGGGCAACCTCTTACATTTTATGGGAAAATGTTGCTAAGTTATAGTCATGAGCACTAATAAAATTATCCTGACAGCCTAAGAACAAAATAGAGAAGAGTAAAGTGATAAATTATCCTTTTAAACAATTTCTAGTCCTATAAATGCTAACTTGACTTAATAAACTTCAATTTAGATAAGAAAACTGAGAAAAGGGAGCATGATTTACATTAGCTTTCAGGAATAGAAAAGCTGAATATAAAATGCCAAATAATATGACTGTTATGATGATATCGTCCAGAGAATTAGATAAGTTCTCACATTTTAAAAAAAATTTGTATTGAATTTATTGGGTGGATATTGGTTAATAAAGTTATATAGTTTCACAATTTTAAGTTACACAAAATGACTGGCATATACTATTTTAAAATATTTTATTACTGTCAATTATAGAACCTTATCTCCAGTCAGAATAATGTGCCTTAAAATAATTTTCAAATGAATTTCAATAAAACTGAATAGATGGCAAACAAATCTTCTTAATTAAAATAATTAGTTTAATTATTAGTCAGAGTGAATTGATGCCTGAAAATTATATTTTGTAAGCATCAAAGACTTCAAATTGTTCTATCTGGTAAGGGTCATGAATTAGTAGTCATTAAGAATTATTTTTCAGATGATTCCAAATATTTAATACACATTCTGTTTGGTATAATTTACTTATGAAAATCTCTCCTGAGAAATCACCTCTACAACATGGTTTATATTTATAAATATATTCAAATATTGGCATATCAAATAATATAGAAATTAGAAGAAAACTAAACATTTGTTATAATTGAAAATTTTAAATAGTATTTTCAGAATATGAAGCTTATTGTTTATAAAGCTTTCCTCATTGCTATTCTAGATAAATATCAGGTTTTTAATTTTTTTTCTAAATAGGGTAAAATAAAAAAAAATTAAAGAATAAAAGGAATAAAAGTCTGGCTCAGTGGATAGAGCGTCGGCCTGCAGACTGTAGGGCCTCAGGTTCGATTCCAGTCAGCAGCATATGCCTTGGTTGAGGGCACATCCCCAGCAGGAGGTGTGCAGGAGGCATCTGATTGATGTTTCTCTCTGATGTTTCTAACTCTCTGTCCCTCTCCCTACCTCTCTGTAAAAAAGTCAATAAAAATACACATTTTTTTTTAAAAAGGAATAAAAGTCACTTAAAATACTTGCTACAATTGGTCCTAGAAAATCATTGTGTGAAGATTATACCCTACACAATGTGACTTTCACACAGAGTAGTTACAACCTTAAAGAGAAGTGATTCTACCATCAGAAGAATACATCGTGGTGCTTAATCAAGTTCAGTTAAGATAATAACAACGTGGTTGCTCTCGCTAAGTTCCTCAAGAGTAATATACAGTAGTTTGGTTTCAGGCTCATTTCTGTATGTTCCTTTTTTTTTTTTTTTTTCAGTATATGCTGTGTTGAAAAATCTGGGAACATTTACAGACACTACACAAACTCAAAAGACTCTAGGCAAAAGAATGAATGGTCAAACAAAAATTCACATTAAAACTATAAATAGCTCTGTCTGGTTTGGCTCAAGGGTCCCGGGTTCGATTCCGGTCAGGAGCATGTACCTTGGTTGTGGGCACATTGCGGGGTGTGCAGGAGGCAGCTGATTGATGTATTTCTCTCATTGATGTTTCTGACTCTCTATCCTTCTCTCTTCCTCTCTGTAAAAAATCAATAAAATATATTTAAAAAAAACTATAAATAACAAAACTTAAAATAAGATATTTATATTTTCAGTTTATTTATTCTTTCCTTACAGCAACATGCACCTGTGAAACCAAGTAAGGCAATATTGTAATAATATTTATAACAGTTTTCATTTTTTTTTGAGTATCAGATGCATATATTTACTGCATACATGCAGGATTAGTAAAGTGGCATGATCCATACATAAAGCTTTAGATTAAATGACAGTGTCCTCCCTTTGTGGATGAGGAAACTGGCTAAGAAGGTAGTGATTATTTGTAGTGAAATAAAACTTGAACTCAGGGCTCTGTGTTTAAATAGGCCATGGCATTGTCGCCAAACTCCACATTTTCAGATCAGTTGCAATAAAAGGCGCACTGTGGAATAAACACACATATAGAACACAAACATTTCTCCAAAGAAACTACAAAGCCTTCAGACCCCAAAGAAAAACAGAATAATACACATTTTCCTCTTGTCTTTACTAGAATGAACACACTAGGGCCTTTTCTGTGATACCCAAGGAGAAACCTAGTAAGGGGTAATTTATTATGTTTGTTACTTTGATAAGACACTTAATGTGGATGAAAACGAACCAAGAAATGGGAATTACTCTCTTTATAGGAAATGGCAGAGAGCTTGCGAAATAAAGTAGGAAAATTGTCCTTCTTCAATTTGGATTTAGATTAGACCTTATCTCCACCTGAATTTCGGTACTTGGATTACAGTATATATGTCCTTGATCTGGCCAGTTCACTAGTTTAAAAATAATCATGTTTTAAACTCTTACTAGTGAAAATGACAATAAAGATCTATGTATGGCCATTTTCAGTGGTAGAGTTCCAGAATTCATTCCAACACTACCATTATCTTCTCCTGCATTTCCCACCCCAAATGCCTGACTCCTCAAATTTTGGCAAATGAATGGGCAAGGAGAAATGGGTTCAGTCAATATTGTATGATAAACCCCTATGTATGTGAGTGGGTTTTCCTCAGAGGTGGGTGGAGAGTTCTATGGTGATATTTGATGAACGGTTCATTTGGAAAATAGAAACATGCTCTCAGGGCAAAGAACCAAGTTAGGTCCTGGATGGGGTGGTGGTGGCACTCACCGAGAGAATACCTGGAGGAGACTAATTTCAAAGAATTTTTTCCCTTGACCTCTGGCAGAAGGTCAACGGCTGATTCTTCTCTCTCTTTTGTTGTACTTGCCTTTCAAGATGCTTCAATTAGTAAATAAATTGTTTTCTGGCTGTGGTTTTGAGGAATCTTAAGAGAAAGAATAATAATGGAGGAATAATGGAGGAAAATGTTCTAATTCTTTCTGCTCTATGGTGCCCATAAAGATGAAGCTCATTCCTCTCTCTTTAAAACAGGTAAAAAGGCAAAACCAAGCAGGATAAAGGAAAAATAAGTGGTTATATGTCAGCAGTCTAACAGATTTAGATGCAACTTTGAAGATGAGGCTGTGGGAATAAGTGGCAAGAAGGACATTTATTGTGGATGATTAAGCCTAAGGACAGAGAGAGAAAATGAAAAAAAAAATGGATAGAAACTTTGTGTGGATAGTAAAAAACTCATAAGAATAAGTGTTTTGCTTATTTTTCTTAGCATCAGGCTCTTCAGATCCATCCATGCTGTTGCAAATAGAAAGAATTCCTTCTTTTTATTGCAACACAGTATTCCATTTTGTAGATGTACTAGTCAGAGAAAGATAAATATCACATGATCTCACTCATTTGTGGAATATAATGAGCAACATAAACTGATGAACAAAACAGATCCAGAGACAGAGAAACATTGATCAGAATGTCAAACCACAGGGAGAACGTAGGGGAGGGTGGGGGTAAGGAGGAGAGATCAACCAAAGGACTTATATGCATGCATATAAGCCTATCCAATGGACACAGACACCAGGGGGGTGAGGGCATGAGTGGGGGGTGAGGGGACAATGGGGGAATGAGGACACATATGTAATACCGTAATCAAGAGAAAAAAATAAGTGCTTTGAAATAATGCTTGGGAATTAACAGTGTGGAAGCAAGATGAGCAAGATGATGCAGGCCCCACCTCGGGTCCTTTTGGAGCATTGGGTGTGAAAGTGAGAAAAGAAGCTAGCCTTCAGGTTAGTCCGAAGCATAATGGAGTGGCCACTGAAGAGCTGATGATACTGATGACAAAGGTCGATTAATGACCCTGAAAGACATCCGTGATGTATAATCCTCAGAACCTGGGAATATGTTCGGTTGCATAGAGTGGGGACTTTGAGGGCATGGTTAAAGTTAATGGACTGGAGGTGGGCGAGGAGCCTGGGTTATCCAGGTGGGCCCACTCTAATCCCCGGTCTTTAAAAGCTGCACATCTCTCCTGGTGATGGGCAAAGGGAAAGATGACCACGGAAGGGCAGAGAGGAACTTGCTGCTATTGAAAATGGAGGACGGGAGCTGTGAGCCAAGACAGCTGGGTGGCCTTCAAAAGGTAGAAAACATGAAGAAACAGATTCCACCCCCTGGTTTCCAGGAAGTGTTGTGGTGGGCTGAAATGTGGCTTTAGGACTTTGGACCTTCAGAGCTGTAAGCTAACCAATGTGTGCTGTTTTAAGCCACTAAGTGTAATGGAACTTTATCAGGACAGCTATAGACCACTAATCCATAGGGGGATGTGTTTATCATGGAAGGGAGCAGGCATAGAGTCCAGGGGAATCCGGGAGTAGGAGAGCCCACGTCACAGCCTGTTGTGGGAATTGATGAGATTGAATATTATGGAGCATTTAATAAGTTTCTGGAATGTAGGCTTTCAGAACTAGTCATTATTATATTATTTTCTAATTGTTGCAGATGATATAGATTAAGAAATGTGGTGGGCACTGCTGATAAAATGCTGAGAATGTGCATATGGAGCTACTGTCATGTAACTCATACTTGCTTTCTGAAAACAGTCAATTAGTTCTAGGTAATTAAACAATTTTGTGTTGAAATTAAAGCTGAATTGTGGAACTCTTCCCCTACCTTTCTCCCAATAATATACACTGAGTGGCCAGATTATTATGGCCACCCCATCAGTACTTCGTTGGGCCATCTTTTGCCTTCAATACTGAGGCGATTCTTCTTGGCATTGAATCCACGAGATGTTGAAAGGTGATGCGAGGAATCTGACACCATCTGACCTGATGAACAGCACTGTCCAGTTCTGTGAGATTTGATGGTTGTGGAACCAGCTGCCTGATGGCTCTTTTAACTTCATCCCACAAATGCTCAATTGGATTGAGATCTGGTGATTGTGGGGGCCACCTAAGCAAGGTAAAGTCTCCCTCATGTTCTTGAAAGCACTCCTGCACAATATGAGCACTGTGGCATGGTGCATTGTCTTGTTGGAAGAAATCTCCATTGGGATATGCCATCAACATGATAGGATGAACTTGATCAGCAATGATACTTAGGTATGTTGTGCTATTCAGACATTTATAATGATCTGGCCCTCTAGCAACTTTTGTGGGAAATTATAGCTAATTTGCCTACAAATGTCAGGTGGTCAAAATAATCTGGCCACTCTGTGCATATACACTTTCCTCTCTGAGACTTAGTTTTTTGTGTTGTTTTTTTAAAAATATATTTCATTGATTTTTTTTACAGAGAGGAAGGGAAAGAAATAGAGTTACAAACATCAATGAGAGAAAAACATCGATCAGCTGCCTCCTGTACACCCTCTACTGGAGATATGCCTGCAACCAAGGTACATGCCCTTGACCAGAATCGAACCTGAGACCCTTCAGTCTGCAGGCCGATGCTCTATTCACTGAGCCAGATCAGTTAGGGCAATTCTTAGTTTTATTATCTATAACATGGAACTTTCTCGTCTACTGTGTAAACTTCTTAGAAGAGCTAAATTCTTCACATGAAGGCAATTAAATGGGGGCAAAACATGTTAAAGCACGTATGGGTTTAATATTTTAACATTTATGTGTTTGTAAAGTGCAGTTTGTAGTGAAAAATATAGCAATTGTTTTTCTTCTCTATTCCTCTATTCTTGGGTACCTCCCGAGTGAAAATAGAGATGCTGTAAGCAGCATTAGGTAATGTGAGCTTTTCACAGTATTAGCAGTGGAGTCTGTTAAGTGACCCATTTATTTGTGGAACTGCCACGGCTTCACAATTAAGGGGAAACACTGAAATCAAGGAAGTGTTTCTTAGTAATTTGTTGAGAATCAATTTAATTGTCCTTTGTACTTAGTGTTACTGGAACTCCATAAATAGTTCACTTGGGGGAAATGCAATGATGAGTAAAACCAATAGAAACACAAGATAGTCACCATTAGTCACTACTCAGCTTTTGTTCCCAAGATAATGCTGCCATGTTGTGCCTCAATTAAATGTTGCAACTTGGAAAAAATCCAACTGTAAAAATAAGGATTGCAGTCACTTTAACTACATCAGCACACAGTGAGCAAAAATCATGTGTATGCACTGTTTGTTTCCAAACAAAGATGAATTAGGAACCACCATTAAAGGATAATAAATAATAGTAGCTATCATTTCTATAATGTATTCTAGTTTACAGAACATTATTTCATGCTGTATTTTACTTGAAAATACTAAAACCTATTGGAAGATACAGGAGTACGTGTGTAAAACAGGCTTTTTTAAGAGCATAAGGAACCTATCTATAATACTCTATAATAATAAAAGCATAATATGCTAATTAGACCAAACAGCCAAACAACCTTCCAGATGTCATTCCAGAAGTCCTTCTCAACAAAGATGCAGCAGTGGAGGCTGAGGCAAAAATGGTAAAGGGTGATCAGGTAGGCAGGCCAGTGGTTAGGAGCCAGTGGTCCTGGATTACAAGGTGGATGTTGAACTGCCGGCAGTTGAACATCCCCCGAGGGGTCCCGGATTGAGAGGGTGCAGGCTGGGCTGAGGGACCCCTCTCCCCGCCACCCCCCACCCCCGTGCATGAATTTCATGCTCCAGGTCACTAGTGGGATTTATAAGAGAGGAATCAGTGATTTTGACTGGACAGTTAGTAAATGAGTTATAAAGATAAAAACTCTGAGTTCTGTTATGAATTATGACTACAAATTAACTGGTAAACTTTGTTATTTGCTAAAAAATATGGGTGCTTTTATTTTAAATACCCAAGTTGCAGTGGGCTTATTTTATCAGCACTTTCAACATACAGCTTGCATATGACATGCATTTACCTGTTTTAAGCATACAATCCTGGGAGTTTAAAAAGCATCTAATAAAAGAGTAATATGCAGATTAACCATCACTCCAAGACACCTAAGCCATGCCCATCAGCCAAGTCATGCCCACCCGCCAATCAGAGTGGCTGTATGCAAATTAACCCAGCCAAGATGGCGGCCATCAGCCATGGAGCTAGAGCAAACAGGAGGCTTCTGTTGTACCAGCGATGGATTTGAAACTGCCTGCCTAGGCCGGCCAGGCCTCAGCTCAAGGCAACAAATTTTCAATTATAGAAGATAAATAAATCCCAGAAACCTGATTCCAGCCAGCCTTGTTGGGATGTTGGGTCAATGGGAGTTATGGACAGCCTGAAAAATGGCCCTCAGCCCCTCACTCAGGCTGGCCACACCCCCATGGAGTGAGGGTTCCCACTGGGGGGCTTGGCCAGCCTGCAAACAGCCATCAGCCCCTCACCCAGGCTGGCCAGGCACATCAGCAGGTGGACATCCCCTGAGGGGTCCCAGACAGTGAGAGGGCACAGGCGGGGCTGAGGGAACCCCCCCAAGTGTGCAGATTTTTGTGCACTGGGCCCCTAGTGATATAAATATTTCCAGAGCTGTGCCATGCTCCCCCATGTTCTATTGCATGGCCCACCACTGGCTTCTGGTAGCTACTGCCTGCCTTTCTGACATGATCATTTTACCTTTGCCAGAATATCACATAAAGAAATTATAGAGGTGATAGTCTTATGCCTGATGCATTCACATGCTCCTTTTGACTTTCATGTTGTGGAGCATATCAGTAATTAGCTGCTTTTATTGCAGTGTAGATTTCCACTGTAAGGGTATAGCATTTCTTCTTTAATACATATGCTGATGAACATAAGGTTTGTTTCCAGAATCTGGATAACATGAAGAAAGTTGTTATGAATATTCAGGTACTGTACAAGCTTTTATGTGAACATATCATTTCACTTACCTTGAGTTATTCTTAGGAAATGATTTTCTGGATCTTATAAGACTCTGCTAAAGCATTTGGCAAAGTTACTAAAACATTTTGCATTCTCACTAGCAAGATGTGAGTCTTCTACATGTATTATATACGTTTTGTGAACATATTCTGCAAGTCTGACTTTCATTTATATATGTATGTATATATATACATATATATTATATTTCATTTATATATGTATGTATATATACATATATATAATATATATGTAAATATGTATATTATATATATAAATATGTATAATAATCTGGCCACTCAGTGCATATACACTTTATTCTCTGAGACTTAGTTAAAAACATCAATGAGAGAGATCAATTGACTGCCTCTGGATTTATATATAACACATTCTTTTTATCCATTGATGAACACTTAGGATATTTCCATGTTTTGATTATTATAAATAATGCTACCTTCCATAAGGAGTATAGATATTTTTTCAAGACAGTGACTTCATTTCCTTAAGATAAATACCCTGAGGTGGAATTGCTGGATCATACAGTATTTGTATTTAAAATTTTTAAAGGGACTTCCACACTGTTATTCATAGTGCTTGAAACAATTTACATCCCCACCAACTATGCACAAGGGGTCGCTTTTATATAAATTCTCACTATAGCTTATTTCTTTGTCTTTTTTATAATAGCCATTCTAACAGGTGTGAGGTCATCTCTCTGCGGCTTTGATTTGGATTTTTCTAATGGTTAATAGTGTTGAACACCTTTTAACGTACCTTTGGCCATTTTAATTGTTTTAGGGTTTTTTTTGGGGGGGAATGTCTATTCAGATCTTCTGCCCATTTTTAATTGGATTTTTTCTATTGAGTTGTGTGAGTTATTTATATATTGTCAATGATAATGTTTTATCAGTGATGTGGTTTTCAAATATATTCTACCATTCAGTAGGATGTTTTCTATTTTTTTTATGATTTCCTTTGCTGTACACAAGCTTTTTAATTTGATATAATCCCCCCAATATTTTTTTCTTTTATTGCCTTTGATTTTGGTTCAAATAAAAAAAAGTCACTGCCAATACTGGTATCTGGACATGTACTTCACATATTTTCTTCTCGGTATGTTATGGATTTAGGTCTTACATTTAAGTTTTTAATTCATTCTGAGTTGATTTTTTGTGTATGATGTAAAACATTGATCCAGTTTTATTCAGTTTCACATCCAATTTTTCCAATATCACTTATTAAAGAGACTAACCTTTACCTGTTGCATATTCTTGGCTATTTTGTTATAAATTAACTGATTACATATGCATGATTCTGCCTAAGCTCTCTGTTTAATTCTTGATTCTTCTACCTGTTCTTTTTCATTTATTTATTTAGGTTCTTTATGTGATTCTATTTGTTGTGTGCTTTGATATTTTTCTTTAATTTGAATGAGTTCCTAGTTTGGATCTCATTCAGTAACCTACTTCAGTGACCTTTTCATTTCTAATTCAAATAAAATATTGCACACATATATAAATCATTATTACACTATTTCCCTACTTACCTATTCCAGACAACATTTTGTGCTTCAACTGAGTCATCTTAAGGGCTCTTATTTCTCTTCAAGTTATTTTCTCTCTCATTATCTCTCTCTCTATATATATAAATATACTATGAGCGACATCTGGATTATTTTTCCACTTCTTTTCTTATTTTTGTTTGCTAGGCCCTCACTGGTTATTTTCTGTTATGTACTCATAACCCATTATTAGAAAATAGGTCCAGCCCCAGAGATCCTTAAGAGTTTTCATGTCTGGCCCTCACTTTATAGGGAAAAGCTTTTGTTGTTGTTGTTGTTGTTGTTGTTGTTGTTGTTTTGTCAGTTCTCTTTCCAGCATCTTTCAGAGCCTGTTTTCTTCATGCTTTTCCAGGTACTGTGTTCTTGCCAGTCCCATAGTCATTAAACTCAGAGGAGCCGGTTGTGATGGAATTAAAGATGTAAGTTGAGAGAAGCAGGAATCTTCCTGGATATGAAATCATTTTAGTATTCAGATAGAATTTACTTTTTTAAAGGTATTTATCTGTTTATTGGAGAGAGAAAGGGAGAGCATAGAGAAATAAAAACATCAATGAGGGAAATTGATTGCCTCCTGCACACTACCCCTCTCTCCCCTACACAGGGGATCAAGCCTGTTCTGACCAGGAATCTAACTGGTAACCTCTTGGTTCTTGAGTCAATGCTCAATTGTTGAGCCACACTGGCCTGGTAGAATTCATCATGTTTATTGTCTATGTGGATAGGAGGAAGGATACCTTCACAGTGAAGAGAAGGGCATGGACAAAATTTAAGTGACATGCCTATGTAGAAGTCACAGGAAAAAGATGTCTTTTGTTATTATTTGTTAAAGTTATACAAAGGAAAACCTAAGCACGGAGGTTTTAGAGAATCAGGATATGGAGTTTAGTTTCAACCTAGTTATTAGTGATAGGTTATCACAGAAGGGACTTCAGAAAGGAGAATATCCAAGAAAATATACGGGTTAAAATTGAAGGAGAACATTGTCATGAAGATGAATAGCAATGCTGTGTTATTTAGGTAGAAATGGTGAAGGTGGAATGGAAACAAGTGTCCACGTACCTTTCAACAGTTCCCATTTGCCTAGAGGTTAGGAGTGCCTTGTGATTAGCACAGGCTAAAGCAATATGAGTGGAGGGTAAGTATGTCACTTCTAGGAAGAGTCATAGAGTATCTGGGCTGCACCCATCTGCTCTCCTTTCCCAATCTTCTGGCTGGATGATGACATGGAGACCTGAAGTCCTGTAATGTCATAGAGGAGGACTGTTCAACTCTCAGCACCCTGTGGCATGAGGGAGAAAGCATCTCGGGCTGTGTTCAGCCCCTAGATTGTGGTGTTTGTTGTTGCAGCAAAGCCTATTGTATCGGAGGCATGCAGAGCGGTTCCTCCAGGTGGTCACAGTGGGCATGGGAATGTTCCCCTCAAGCTGTGTAGGACAAGCTGATTGCTGAGCAGAAAGGATGGAGAGAGTGTCTCCATTCCCTGCTGCTTTCACCCCTGGGCTCCTGATACCCCTTCCTGCTACTCATTACGCTGGATTTTTGGTTCTTTCTGTTGTTTCAATCCTTTGTATGCATCCCAGTAATGACAGCAGCAGTTCATGTGTTACCATTCTCATTACCACCTCTGTGTCCTTTCTGCTCACTGACAAGCCTCAGAGATTTGCTTTAGTTCTGAATGTCCTTGGCTGTCTGTATTTCACCAGTGTTCTTTCCCGTCTGTCCTCACAGAAACAAATGATGTGCAAAATGCCTAAGAGGCTATTCAGAATTTCAGAAGTGATTTCTGACTTTTTATTTTTCAATATTTGATATAAACTTTTATTTCAACCCCTAATACATAATATTATAAAAATACAAGTAGAGAATTATTACAAAACTGAAGAATTAATGTCCATTATAAACATTCAATTGTGTTTTCTCCCATTTTTGTATGCATGTTTTATAGTTATGTACATTATATTCAAATTATTAAAAAAATTATTATAAACATTGTTAATTTAAATTTTAAGTGGGTCAAACATCTTATAATGAGGATAATTTTAAAGTTCAGAACTTCATAATGAAAAATAATCACCATCTAGTGGTTTGATTTCTTAATTTGAATTTTTCTACTTAATTAAGTTTGTACTGCTGAAATAGAAATACCAGGACAGGAAAACTATTTTTAATGAGTCTCAAATTTAAAAATAATACCTAATATTTTTTAGGCTTACTATGTGCCAAAATTTTAATAAAAATGTCACTTACAGTTATCTCATTCATATCTCACAACAGTATAAAGTAGATGTTATTATTATATCTCCCCCTTTTTTACGATGAGAAAGATGAAGCATAGGAAATTAATGGAGTTCTGGCTCAAGTCTATTTCATGGTAGTTTAGGAAGTTCCTGAACACACCCTGTGGCTATTTCCTCAGTTCCAGAAAGTATTGTTTGAATAAACATATTCCAAAAACTTTTCATTAAAAAGGACCATAGGGGCCCTGGCTGGGGGAGGGGGGGGCGGGGCTCAGTTGGTGAGAGCATTATCCCATACACTAAAAGGTTGTGGTTTTGATTCCGGTCAGGGCACATACCTAGATTGTGGGTTTGATCCCCATTTATAGGAGGCAACCAACTGATGTTTCTTTCTCTCCCTCTCTCCTTCCCTCCCTCCTCTTCCTCCCTCTTTCTCCTTTTCCCTCCTTCCCTGTCTCTGAAAGTCAATGGAAACATATCCTCAGGTGAGAAGTTTTAAAAATACAATAATGCATAAATAAAATAAATAAAAAAGAACCCAGGGCAGAGTTTCCTTTCAGCAGGAAGAGCACTATCAGCATATATACATCCAGTGTGTTATTTTTAGGGCTGTACAACGCACTAGCTCTAAGTCATCATGTTTTATGCAGGAGTCTTGACTACCTGTCTATTCCACAGACATTATGCAAGTTCATTATATTGATAACGTATTTAAATCTTGAGAGGAAAAAGCTGCAACCACTTTAAATGCCTTGATAAGAAACAAGCATGCCAGAGAGGAGGACTTAAGTGCCACAGAAATCTAGGGTTGTGACACCTCAACCCTAGATGCACTATTCCTAGGTGCACTATTCCCTTAGGAAGGTTGAATTGTCCCTTTCGGCAGAAAGGTAATTTGCTGCAGCTGCTTGCCTATCACCAAGAAAAAGAGCACATTGTTTAATGGGTCTCCTTAGATTTTGGAAGCAGCGTTTCCTCATTTGGGTGTGCTACCCCAGACCAATTCCCAGGGAACCTAACAAAATGGTCGCCTGTTTTGAGATCCAGAGTAAGAAAAGCCTGCTACAGATACAGGCTTTCATACAAGCTGTGCTGTCCCTGGGCCAAATGACCAGCAGATCTGGTGGGGCATGGGGTGTCTGTGGCACTTAGGAAGGTTACGGAAAACCGATGGTAAACTCCTATAGGAGAGTCACACCACAGACCTGTGAGATTCGAGGCAAGGCCATGTCAGCTTCTGTAAACAAATATTCACCTTGTGAGATGCAGCCTCTAGTTCGCTACTGGGCCTAGTAAAGACTGAAACTTGACCGTCAGGAAGTGGGAATTTTCACCCACAGCAGCAAGCATTCCTACATCAGCTGTGTATTCAAGACCAGGCTCAAGCAAGCCCTGATCGTCCAAACAAGTAGATGAGTAAGTGGCCTAAATGCCTACTCCTGACGAACTTCTTTTTCTCTCATAAAATGACACTCTACCTCATAGCAAGTTCTCTAAGACCAATTGGCTGAGGGGGCGGGGGAGGATGTTTCTGTAGATTGTTCTGCACAGCATGCTGGCAATACCCCAAACTGGATGAAATCAGAATACTAGGCCTCCACTCAGGGAGGCTCTGAAGGAAAGACATAAAGGGCAATCTCTCCACTAGAGAGAACTTATATCATGCACCTGGTGTACGTTTTGCCTGGAAGTAGTCATGGCCAGAGATATGGTGTGCACTGATTCAGTCACAGTGGGTCAGTGGCTTAGCATAACGATCCAGGAATTGGGACAAACACAATACTGGGAGATTGACTATCCACATGGACAATGGCCAGGCGATGCATAAAAATAGAACTCTGCCCACACGCTGAAGTAATGTTATCAGCAAACCAACCCCTTATCCTATATAATAAAGAGGTAATATGAAAATTAACCCTTATATGCTCACAAGATGGCTGCCTATGAACAGGCTGGCAGGGGGGTTAGTGAGGGACAACCAAACGACTGAATAAGCAGGATGCATGGAGAGACCAGGTCAGAGGGAGGGGCAGTTGGGGGCAACCAGGCTGGCAGGTAGGTGAGTGATTAGGAGCCAGCAGTCCAGGATTGTGAGAGGGATGTCCAACTGCTGATTTAGGCCCAATACCCAGGATCAGGCCTAACCTAGCAGTCAGGCATCCCCCAAGAGGTCCCGAATTGGAGAGGGTGAAGCCTGGGCTGAGAGGACCACCTCTGTGCATGAATTTCATGCACCGGGCCTCTAGTCTATAATAAACAGACCCCAAAACCAGTTGCTGTAAGTCACTTACAGGAACCCAGATTGCTTTCTTTGATAACAATTCAGGATTTAAAAAACTTCTGTAGTAGTTGACCCAATATGGTCACAACTTGATTAGTAATTGACAGGTTGGCTAATTTTTGTCCCTAAGTCCATCTTACTACCAACCAGAGAAAGTCAAATATATACCCCTAACCAAGCACACGTGGAGTTCCTCTTCCAGAGAACCCACGTACAGCTTCACTATACCACCACCTCCAATCCATGTGAACCTGAAGCCTACCCATTTTCCACTTCCTTTCCCACTGTTCTGCCTGCCTTCGAGTCTCTGCCTGAACATGCCCTGGTGGCTGAGTCCCTTGCTATAGCAACCTCAAAACAATAAAAATAAATAAAAAGCCTTTGCTTTTCTGTTTGGTGGGCATTTGTCTAGTTCCATAATTCAAGCATTGATAGCAAGGAGGTCTGGGAGAGGGGTGTGTGGGTAGAACTCTCTGAATGGATGCAGTGTGTGTGAAGATATTTAAATACAACTAAAAAAAAAAAAAACAAAATAAAAATTATTTAGATTCTCTCTAACAAGACATGTCTTTTATAAAACTATCAGAAAGAGTAGGAAGATCTATGAAGATGACCCACTCTGTGGAAATCAGCTATTCTCCTTCCCCGGAATCCCTTTGCTAAAACACAGTGAATCCCTTTTGTCTGAACACTGAGATTTTTTTTTCTCTGCTTTCTTGGTTAAGCTATTTTCACTTCAGTCTGGCTAATGCCTCCCTTTAGATAGTTAATTCATTGTTTGGAACTCACACCATTTTTAGGCAAGTTAGTTGGTTTCCCCTCATGTTTTCCATTACTTTTCATTTTTATCTTGAGAGTGCTTTTTATATCATTATATAAATTTATACTTTATCACTACTATTCTTTGTTGTCACCTATGTGTGTCAATTCTATCACTGCATTTTTATTTCTTGTGAATTTTATATATTTGCCAAAGTATCTTTTAAATAGTTTGACTTATCATCTTAGATCTTCCTACTCTTTCTGATAGTTTTATAAAAGCCATGTCTTGTTAGAGAGAATCTAAATAATTTTTATTTTGTTTTTTAGTTGTATTTAAAATTATACAACTTTATTTATGACATCTTTAAATATAAATACTTTTACAAATATTATACAAATAATAAATATAGTATTTACTCTTCTTTCATAGCTTTTTTTTTTAAATCCTCACTCAAGGATATTTTTTCTATTGATTTTTACAGAGAGTGGGAGGGTGAGCGAGAAACATCAATGTGTCTGATGTGAGAAACACATCAATCAGTTGCCTCCAGGAGCCCCAGCCTGGCCTGAGGGTGACCCTGCAGCCCAGGTACATGCCCTTGATCAGGGGAATCAAACCAGAGACCCTTGGGTACATGGGCTGATGCTCTAGCCACTGAGTGGTACCAGCCAGGGCATAGCTCTTTCATTTTGTATTTTGCTTAGGAATAAATTCCCTACCCTTAGATTATTTTTCTAATTTACTATATATTCCTTATACTGTTTTTCTAGTTTTTCTCTATATTTGTAAATACTTAGTTAGAAATGTATTTGGAGCAAGGATATGATTTATAAATTTAATTTTCCATCCTCATTTTTATGCAATTATCCAAATGTTACTTATTGAATTGTATATCATGTACTCACTGAAAAATCTAATTAACTACTTAATAATAAATAATTAACCACTTATTAAAATATTGCACCAGCATATAATTTCAGTGAAACTAAGCAGGAATTAATTCAGCTTATAGTTTAAAGAATAACTTTGTAGCATGGGAAAAATAATTACATTTTAGAGATAAAATAAATGATTTTCAAAACATAAATAAAGCAATTTACAATATAGACTAACAATTTTGACAATCTTGTATTCCTTCTGCTTAATATTGCTGTAAACTGGAAAAAATTCTCTAAAGAATAAAGCCTATTAAAATAAGTTTGACAATAATTTTGGAAGCATTTTTTAAACAAACTGATCACTAGTACTTGACTAGACCAAGTAATATCAGAATAACTTCATTTGTCTTTTTAATTGTGCCAGTGGTTTTAATATCCATAGTCTTAGAATGTTATTCTAAAGTCTTATTCTGAATTATATCAAACTAACTTCACTTCTCTTTTTTATTGTGCCTGTTGAGTCTAATATCCTTGGTCTTAGGATATTATTCCAAGTCTTATTCTAAGTATTTATATTTTCAATATTTAGTATAGTGTCTGGAGTGGAATGGGCATTTAGTAATCATTTACTAACCTGGTGAACTTATGAATAATTTAATTGAACTACACTTACTACCTTAAATGACTAATGACAAATCTAAACATCCTTTTAAATAATTAGAGTTCAGAAATACCAGTAATTCTTTCAGCATAGGTATAATTGTAACTATCATGTGCAGCTCGGGTGCAAGAATGTAGATATTACCAATAAGTAAAACTATATTTAATGCCATGATTACAAAAGAAGCTTTTTATTGAACTTTGAGCCCTGTGTGCGTATGTGTGATGCCTCAGTGTTTGTTATTCTGATTATATGCTGCTAATACTGTTTTCTTTCAATTGACATCTGTTTGAAGGCAATGGAAATCACTTTCCCAATCTCTATCATCTCTTTTGCATCTAATTCAAAGCCATGACATCAATCAGAATGTCTTAAATGCCTCTGATTATAGTTGTGAATAATAATAGTAAAGTTCATACATGGACATGTATTTACTAAGTAGATAATTGGTTCATTAAATTCAATTAATAGGTTTATTAACATATTTTATATTCTAAGTTGTACTGATAAATCTTTTAAAAAGCCAATGCTATCTTTCATTTTTACTTATGCTTATGAGGCTCCAAAAAGGAACAGTAAATTTTCTTAAATTATGAGCCAATAATCAAGAATTGTTCATATAAAAAGCAGATACTCAAGCATAGCTTATTGTTGATGTGCCTGCATCCATAGGTATGGGTCTTAGTATAAATTGTGATTATTTATAATGAAATCAGAGTAGTACAGATGTTAAATATGATTCCACATCAACAGATTGCCAACCACAGCATAAATAAATTTCACAACCAGTAATTCAACTTCTCTCAACTGAAAACAAGAAAGAAAGAAAATAAATAAATAAATAAATAAATAAATAAA
>PVJC01010752.1:0-43006 GCA_004026665.1 Murina feae | reverse complement strand
TGTGTACTGGGGACAGATTTTAAAAGTAGAAATCAGAAAAGAAAAAAAGATAAATGATAGTGGATAATTAGGCAGGTAGATAGATAGGTATTAAAACAGTGGAAGTAAGTAGAGAAGAATGTATGGCAAAGGTAGGATGAGAGAAAAAGAGGGAGGGAAGAAAAGTTATAAAGGGGGAGCTGGTAGAGCTTAAAAGGAGAATGTGAAGAAGGAAGGAATGGGGGAGGGAGCAAAGCAGGTCAAAGTGAGGAAGTGAAGAAAAAAATTAAGGTGGGAAGGAAGGAAAAGGGGAGGGTGGGCAAGGGTAAAGATAAAGGAAAGAAGGAATGTGGGAAGGGAAGGAGGGTAGTAGAAAAATGGAAAGAATGATGATGGAACAGAAGTAGGAAATGAGGAAAGAAAAGTTTATAAATGATGCGTCACTAGGAAAAGTGTTACATAAAAGAGAAAAATTGTGTGAGAAGAAGAAGCCAATAAGGAAGTCAAATACAATTGTGCATGAAGGGGATAAGAATAAAACAGGAAGTTAATAGGGATGACCAGGCTGGCAGGAGAGGGCAGTTAGGGGTATCAGGCAGGTAGGCAGGCAGAGTGGTTAGGGCAGGCAGGCAGGTTAGCGGTTAAGAACCAGAGGTCCCTCCCTAACTGGTTTGGCTCAATGGTTGAGCATCAGCCTGCAGACTCAAGGGTCCCAGGTTCAATTCCGGTCAGGGGCATGCACCTTGGTTGTGGGCACATCCCCAATAGGGAGTGTGCAAGAGGCAGCTGATCAATGTTTCTCTCTCATCCATCCATGTTTCTAACTCTCTATCCGTCTCCCTTCCTCTCTATAAAAAAAATCAATAAAATATATTAAAAAAAAAAAAAAAAGAACCAGAGGTCCTGGATTGTGAGAGTCCCCAAGAACTCCATATTGGAGAGGGCGCAGGTCGGGCTGACGGACCGTCTCCCATCCTCCCCCCCCACCCCCGTGCACGAATTTTGTGCACCGGGCCCCTAGTCTATTTATAAAGGCTATAGATTTTAAGTATTTCCTTACAATCAGTCATTTATAAAGGACACAGATTATAAATATTTCCCTATACCTTGTACAGAATAGGGAGCAGGAGCAGTATGTGAAACACCCAAATGTTAAATAAATATTTGTTAAATGAACTGAATGGATACATCATACTATAAATACTATTCTGCAACCTACATTTTCATTCAAATATTTATGAGGATTCCCCCAAAGAATTAAAAACAAAAAAAGCACGAATCCTACACTGACCATTGTGAGGACACTCCAAAACAAATTTAATCCAGTGGTAAGAGTACCTCTGGAGGTGTTTGAGTATGTAGGGAGAGGGGACAAGGTCACTCTTTTGCTGATTACAATGAAGGGAAAGCTACTAGCATTTGGAACCCAGTGCTAAACTTCCTACAGAGTGTAAAAAACTGGCCTGTTGAAAGGGCCCAAAGTGCTCCTGTTGAGAAACACTGATAACCAATCTCTTCTTTGTGGACTCTGGGCTGATTCCAGATTATTGTTAAGGTTAATATTCATTATGTACTTGCTCGTGTATCTTGCCTAGTTGTTTCTCAGATGGTTCTGGAAGTAAAATTATAGATAAAAGAGTATTCACATTTTAGTCTTTTTATACATACCAATGAAATGTTCTCTAGAAATACATGGTATTTTCTCTAGAAAAAATAGTATTTTCATTATTAGGTTGAATATCATTTTGTTTATTGATATTTGACATTGTTAGATTTGAAAACTGCTTATTTATGTGTCTTAAAAATCTACTAGAATGTTTTTAAATTTCAGCTTTATTGAGGTATAACTTACAAAATTATAAAATATTTAAAGTGTATATTGTAGTATTTAGATTTACATATATATTGTGAAAGAATTCCTCTCATATAGTTAATTAGTGTTATCTTTTACTTACTGACTTAAGAGCTCTTTAAATTTTAGGAATACTAATTCTGACATAAATGTCACAAATTTTTTTCCTGTTATCTGTTTTTACAATGCTGTTTATGGTATTTTCCCGCCCAAATAAAATTTTTCTATGTCATCAAATCTATCTTTCTCCTTTGTGGTATTTGAAATCTGAAATGTTTAGGAGTGATTTTTCCTACAGGGAGATTATAAAAAATAACAATCATGTTTTATTCAGTTATTTTTGTGATTTCCATTTTTACACTAAAAATCAGATCTATAAAATATATCTTAAAGTGGGAGGTAGTATATTATATATTCTGTGGCTTATTACATCTCAACAATGGTTGCAATCATGATATTTATTGAGTACCTTAATGCATTCTCTCATAAATTTTAATTCTTTCTTATTTTGGGCCGATTTTGAGATAATATATCATACACAATAACAACTTTATCTTCTTTTTTCTTTTTTTGGCTTAACATCTTAGCTAGAATTTCCAGAGATGCTAAAATAATAAAGTTGATTTTTGCCACTGTCATCTGGTTTCTGGCATTAGTGGGAAGAGCTCTAATGTCTTAGAATTATGTTGATTTTTTGGCTGATCAATATTTTAATATTTCTCACCTTAAAATATAAAGGCACTTTTGATGCTTTATATAGCCTACTTTTCTTTTAAAAAGCTGCTTAGATATGTATGAGTAGATATTTTCTTTAATTTTTCAATAAATTCCCCAAGTAAGCAGAGAATTGCAATGTTTGCTGCATCAGTTTACAAATCATGGAAGAAATATGGTCTTATTTACTGGGCACACGTTGTTTTTCATTCTTTCAACATTATTTCATAGTTTTTCTATCTACCTCTCTCATGAAACTTGGCTCCTGATAACTTCTGGCAAGATGATGTCATAGAGAATAAAAACTATTCCCAAGAGACTTCTCAAACGTTTTAGTCAACAAACTAACCTCTTAGTGTGCCTAGTTTAGTTATTACAATATACTTTTAGATATAAACATCTCTAAGACATGCCTCATAGCTTTTTATTAAATATACAAAACTATAAATTCTAGAAAACAAGGTAAAAATTTAAGCTTAAGCAAAATCTGAAGAGAAGAATAAGAGTAGATCTAAAAACTGGACAGAGGAGGAAAGGAAATACCTTCTTACCTGCACTTCAATTTGTAAGTCTTTGTCCAAGAGCGCTCTCTTTTTCAGTATTTCTGCTTTGAGCTGCTCTTTGTGTTTGAAGAGCAGTGCAGAGAGCTTGGTAGCATTCTGCTTGCTACGTTTCTGCTCCACACTCTCTTCACGCTTCCGTTTTTTCGCTGCTTGTTTTTCTTCTTTATCTATCTTATCCAAAATATACTTCATCACCTGGTTACAGACAATCATTCTAGAGAGAAATACACAACCTATGTAATGCTGGGCATTTTATTCTGAAAAGCATAAGACAAGATTTTTGATGTCTCTACAGGTGATACGCAAACTCTGAGTAAACGCAAACCTTCAAAGAGTGATTCAAACTAGCAATGAGAACCTATTAGTGCCAGGGGTTCTCACTGAATTAACTTCAGTCAAGATTAAAAACTATAAAATCAGCCCTAGCCATTCTGGCTCAGTGGCTAGAGCATCGGCCTGAGGACTGAAGGGTTGTGATTCAATTCCAGCCAAGGGCACGCGCCTTGGTTGCAGCCTTGATCCCTGGCCCTGGTGGAGGCGAGTACGGGAGGCAACCAATCCATGTGTCTCTCTCACACTGATGCCTCTTTCTCTCTGTCTCTGCCTCTCCTTTCCACTCTAAAATATTCTCAGGTGATAATTAATAAAAACACATACAAAACAAACAAAAACACTATAAATTCAGAACCTGTGTGTCCAGATACAAAAGGGAAGAGACTGACATACAATGAGACCCTGTTACCATCTCTCCCTACCTTTGATTCTCCTCTCTTTCAGCTGGAGTCATGGTCTTTTTCTGTTTTAAATGTTCTATTACAGCATTATGCTTCATCACCACCTTCAGGACAGAAAAAAAATCCAAAAGTACATATTTTATAATGACTACAAGTTCGTACATAGATAATAGTAGAAATCTGGGTGCAATTATGTGTTTCCCAAAGAAACAGAATTTTCTATCAAAATACTACAAATAAAATCAGAGCTATATGGTCTGGATGCTTACCATGTACCAGGCCCTGTGCTAAGGTAAGCACTTGACATTGCCTCATAACATGGAAAGGTAGGAATAATTTTACAAACAGATCCTAAGACAAAATAAGGAATATGGCTGTAATTCTAGCCCAGCAATTATCTTCCAAAGGCCATGTTTTCAACATTATGCTCTTTCCAGGCATTAATTTTAATTAAAGAGTCCTCCCACTCCATCCCACAGATGGGCTAAAGGGATTAGGGTAAATATTGTGATACATTATTCTCAATTTATAAACTATACAGAACGAACAACTGGGTGATAATGCATTTAAACATATTACATATGATGTCAATTTTATAATTCTATTATCATAGATCTTTAAAATCTGTTGTTTAGTAAGTGCTTCTCTTTTAATGATATATTATAATCACCAAAGTTGCTAAGAGATTAGATATTAATTATTCCAATCACTAAAACGAAACAATTATGTGATATGATAGAGGAGCTTATGTTACAATGGCAATATTACAATATGTAAATGTTATCAAATCAACAGGTTATACACCTTAAACTTGCACAATGCTATTATGTCAAATATATTTCAATGAAAAAATAAAAGTGCTTCTACATACATGATCTCAGTTAATCATTACAATGACCTTGGGTGGCTGGAAAGAGGGAATTTTAGTAAGGATATAGCTCAGAGGAAATAAGTGAGTTTCAGGGGCTGTGAATGGGAGACCCAGGAACAGAATGCCAAGTCTCACGACATGGGAACACTTGAAATCCACACTAGTACCAGGCAGGCATGCTGTAGACATAAAGAAACATTTTCCAGTATTGCTACAAGACGTTACAATGTGACTTCATTTTAAGAAGTATATTTCTTACTCATCTAAGTTGCCTTACTTCTCTTAAGATGCTACTGCATTAATGCCACTTGATATGTAAGCTATGGAATAACAGTAGTTAAAATTCACAAAGGTGTGGCTAGAAATGCAAATGAGTGAAATCGGTCTATAATTTGCTTGGTCTACATGAACATGCAAACTAAGGGATGACAATTGTAAACAACTTTAAACAATTGCTATGATGCCTGAAGTGGCTTTAAAATTTCAGTTACACCTTCCAGTTTTGTATTAATGATACTTCAACTCCTAAATCCATTCTTCCCATCTTATTTCTCCCAAAATGCTGGTAGTTTTTCTAATAAGCACTGACTACTGCCAACAAAAAAGTTCCAAACCATAGTAGTAATTCAAGATTTTGGTCACACCAGTATTGCTTCTAAATTGAAACATCAGTGAATTTGTCTCATTTAGGAAACCTAACACAACCAAACACTAAGTCTAATGCACAGCACAATAATTCAAACTACTGAACATGCTGCTTTTACTTAATAACTTTACCTGTTTCTGAATGATTTCACTTTGATTAGATGCTTGGAGGGTGTGTTCCCGCTTAATCTCTATCTGTTGCTGTTTCTTCTTTTGCTGCTGATCCCTGAGTTGCTGAACCCTTTGCAACTGCTCTTGCACACTGGCTGCCTGCACTGTAACCACATTCTGAATCTGGTGAGTTTGCACAGGGCTGCTTTGCTGAATCTGAATAGGTAACTGGAGTTTGATTTGCTGGGGCACAACACCTTGCTGAGCCTGTATCTGAGCCACAACCTGCGACTGGATCTGAGAGAGAACCTGGACTTGTTGTTGCAGCTGAGGCACAGCAATGACTTGGGGCTGTGGCTGCTGTATTTGTAGCTGAGGACAGGATGGGGATGAAACAGCAACTTGACTTAATGTTTGTCCCGATGAAAGAGTTTGAGGTGAAGACTGTACCTGGGGTTGTGATTGTGGCTGGCCCTGGGAAGGTATCTGAAGAGATGTATGTGGCTGAATTGGAATCGGTTGTGAAGTTGTAGTCTGAACCTGGGACTGCTGTACAGGAGACACCTGGGATGGAGTTGATGGACGTATTCGAGTCTGTGGTGGACTCTGGACGCGAGCAGGCGGCTGTCCTTGGACATTACTTTGAGGCTGACACTGTACTGCAACTTGGGGTTTGGATGACTGAGCTTGGGTGGGTTGTGCTTCCAAAGGGACATGGGATGCAACAGTTGTTTGGGTCTGAACTTCAGGCTGAGTCTGAACTTCAGGCTGAGCTGGGGACTGGGGCTGAGTTTGGGGTTGAGGCTGAGCTGAAGGCTGAACAGTCTGTGGCTGGGCCTCTGGAGGACTGACACTTGATGACTGAGTTGGTGGCAGGGATTTGGCTTGTTGCACCTGTGTTGAGGGTGACAATTTACTCTGTCTTTGTTCACCTGTACCTGTGAAAAATAAAGACCAAATAATTATATTACTCTAGAACAGTGGTCGCCAACCTTTCAGACCTCGCGGATTCTGGTTGAGGACAGCTGCTCCAGAATGTAAGGCCAAGGTAAAGAATTTGAAGCATTTTCTAAAGGTGAGAATTTTGAATTTCAGTATAGAAGAACAATGCCTTAGAAAGGTTCATTGAAATACACTTGGTTTGGAGGTCTTTTAAATTGGGGAGCATGGGCCCTATCTGATGGCCACCCTCTGCACACTTTGCTGACTCCCCAGAAAGCTCACTTCCAAAGTGAGGTGCAGTCTCTGGAAACCAGCCAGGTCTTTTGGCCCAGGAGAATGCTAACCCTTATTTTCCTCCTAAGCGTGGTGGCAGTTAATGACAGCTACTTGCAGAAAGAAAACAAAGGGGCTTTGGACCTGCAGCTCTCACTTGTACGTTATGAGCTGGACATATCCACCTGCCCTGAGATTAACTCCATTATTTAATCAGTGACCATAAGGTTTGGAAAGGAATGTGGGCATAGCTAACATGCTATCCAGACTCTCACCTCCCTTTCTATATATTTTGACGGTGAAGATGACAGGAGTCTGTAATAAGAGATCTTGTTGAGATCTTGTGAGGCTGACCAGTCAATTGTTAAGCTACTGGCTTGTGGTTTATTCTCCCAAAGATAAGCGCTGGTCTCTTGCCCCCTTTGTTAGCCCAGCAACTTGTGGTGTTAACACATAGTACTCTGATAACTCCCAAGTTCTACCTGCTGATGTGGTGGAAACAGTGGTGGTGGTGGTGGTGCTGGCTGCTGTGGCTGTTGTTGCCAATGGGGTAAAGAGGAACCGCTGAACAGTACCATTTGGCATTGCAGCTTGCATTAGCTGCTGTCCTGGACCTGGAAGTATAGTCACCCCTTGAGGTATCAGCTGCAACTGCCCAGTAGTTTGACCTTGTCCTTGAATTACTACTGTCAAACCTTGGTTGCCACCCTATGGAAAAACCACACAACACGTAAATAGCATTTAAAGCATCAATCTGTAAGTATACCTTTTTAATGTAAAAAAGATACTATCCTATAATGAAAATATGTCTTTGAATGTCTACTGAATAGCACCGGAAGGAATTCAGATAAGCTAAAATAAAAATATTTAAAAAGATAGATGCTGCCTGGACAGAGTGGCTCACTTGGTTAGCAGCTCCTGTGCAACAAAAGGTCGCCGATTCAATTCCTGGTCAGGCAACATGCCTCGGTTGTAGGTTTGATCTCTGGATGGGGCACATACAGAGAAGGCAACCAATCGCCATTTCTCTCAAGTCAATGTCTGTCTGTCTGTCTGTCTGTCCCACCCTCCCTACCTCCCTATAAGCAGACCAACCAGACAAAAACACTGATGCTGTTTTATTGGAAAAGCCATGGATTAACAATCTGAGTACCAAACGAATAGCCAGAAGATTCTGGTCAAGGGCATGGACTTCAGTTGAAGGCCTGATCCCCAGCCCCAGTCAGGGCTCGTGTCAGAGGCAACCAATCAATGTGTCTCTCTCACATCGATGTTTCTCGCTCTCCTTTTCTCTCCCTCTCCCTTCCTGCCTGCTGCCCTCTTTAAATATCAATGGAAAAAATATCCTTGAGTGAGGATTAACCACAACAAAAATGGCAAGCTACTATTTCTTAAAATAAGTACATTTTTTAGTTACTGAAAATAAGTACATTCTTTTAAACTTATAGGGATAAATATGATCATCTCTAAAGTTAAAATGAAGTCGTATTACTTACGTGGCCCTGTGTTAACTGAGTGAGTTGAGCCATGGTAAGCTTCACCTGTCCTTGTTGAGGGCGAGGGGATGGTGAGGTTGAAGACTGCAGATTTGCAGTGGATGTTCCTGAAGTTAACCCTTTTTGCCCAGGTGATGAGGAAACTGCATTAGGGGCAGAGATTGCAGTGGAAACAGGCTGCCCTCTGATGATCTGAGTCACCACTTGTTGAGGAGTTCCTAGGCAAATGGCAAAACATCACAAGTACTTATATGTCCTTACCAGCACTTTTAACTGAAATAGTTCAACACTTCAGATGAATGTATTCTTTTCAGTTTCCAAAAAAGACTTATGGGATGCTGACAGCTCAAGCATGCATTCAGACATATACCCAAGCCCAAAGGATATACCTTGTCAGTGACCATGTTTTCAATCACATCACTGACAACCATTCTTCAGTTCTGCTATCTATAGTGAAAAAAAACAACGAATATTCTTCCAGCATATCCAAAGCCAAAATGATAACAGGGAGGACAGAGAAAAATATGTAAGATATGCCATTTATAAGACAGTCTTTCTTTAGAAATATAACATTAAAAATAATTTAATATAAAAATAATTCATATGAATTTTAAACAAAAACATACAGAATCTAGAATATTCTGGGTCAATTATTAATAAGCTTTTCTTACAGCTATGTGCCAGGTAAGAAAAGCAGGAGGGGAAGGATCACTATATCCTTACTAACCCATACTTTGTTTTATTGAGTTTCGCTTTAATGCACTTTACAGATGTTACCTTTTTTTAAAAAAGAACAAACAGAAGGCAAGACCCTCCACCAGAAAAAAAGATTACAACTTGCTTTATTGCAGTATTTGTTTTATTGTGATGTCCTGGAACCAAACCTGTAATATCTCTGAGGTATGCTTCTACTCAAAGTACTCAGAAAATGCTACCACAGTTATTGTTCAGTAAAAAATCTAAAGATAAATAAAGTTTAATTGGAATGGCTCTTGCTGTCTTCTAAAAACTTCCATTTCTTATTTAACTTGCTAAAACTGGAAGAAAAGGCAGATGGGATTTTCCCACCCAGTGGAATAGTTGCTAGAAGTAATTATTTGGGAGCTAATTTTACATTTAGTGAATAAAATCACATTTTTGAAGTTTTATATTCACTTCCTTTCTTCCTTCTCTGAATGCATTATTTCTGTGTATTTTTCTTTTAAAGGCTAGTGTTCAATATAATGTATAAAATTGGACCTATTTTGACATTTAGAATACATACACACATGGTGAAATTCTTATCAATTTAAAAAAATATATATATTTTATTGATTTTCTCACAGAGAGGAAGGGAAAGGGACAGAGAGTTAGAAACATCGATGAGAGAGAAACACTAATCAGCTGCCTCCTGCACACTCCCCACTGGGGATGTACCCGCAGCCAAGGTACATGCTCTTGACTAGAATCGAACCTGGGATCCTTGAGTCCACAGACCGACGCTCTATCCACCGAGCCAAACTGGCCAGGGGTTGCTTATCAATTTTTATGTGCTTCTAATTATTGCCTTAGAATAAACTCCCTCCCAAAGTTACTAGGTTCAGAGTAAGGACATAGTAGTAAATTAAATTTTAGAAAGGTTATATCAATCATACACTCACCACAAATGAGGGCCCATTTCATTGAACAATGAAACTCTAGGATACCTGTATATAATTTTCTTTTAACTTTAAGTCTTGTTTTAATAATATTTGTATTTTCTGCTTTCTTATTATATTAGTACTTTTATTTTACTTCCTCCATCCTGTTTTCATTTAAGATTTGTTTTAAATATTTTTCTAAGATTTAAGAATATGGTTTTTTTGGTCTGTTTTGTTCACCAATATAGTTCAATTACCTAAAGCAGGTACTCAAATATTTGTTAAAGAATAAATTTGCCTCTGAATTCAGCTTTGGCAGCATAGCTTAGTTGATACTTGATAATCTGTTTGAAATTACACATTTGATCTTTCTTTATCTTAAAAGTTATTTACAAGAACACATATTTTTAAATTCACAAGCAAGTAAAGGTTATTACTATAATACTTAAATAGTAATTTCGAGTTTTATTACAAAGAATGCAGCCCATAAACATTCTACTTTTTAGAATTCATCAAGATTTGACCAATGACACATTATATGACCATTTTTATATAAACTGTCCATAAAAATTTAAAAACAATGTGTATTCTTGAAAGTACAAAAGTTGATACAGAATCTGTTTGTTTTTCTATGCTTCTGTTAGTCCCTCCTTGATTTCAAAAAAATTGTTTTTAAACATTTCAATGATAATATTATTTAGTTCATAAGGATCAAAGATTACATCTTCATTGCAACCTTTAAGTCAATAGGAAATGAGCCTCTTTTCCCTATGTAAAGTCTTTTAAAAAACAGAATTCTACTCTGTGCAATATTGGTGAGACTATCCTTGTCCTCCTCACTGGTCCTCTTTCTATTTTTTTGTCCATCTTTAACATTTTGTGTGTAATTTAATTTTACTTATGTTTCTCAAAAATGTACAGTTGGATTTTTTTCACTCAGTCTTTATTTTTTAAAATATATTTTTATTGGTTTTAGAGAGGAAGGGAGAGGGAGAGAGAGGAAGGGAGAGGGAGAAAGATAGATAAACATCAATGATGAGAATCATTGATCGGCTACCTCTTGTGTGTCCCATACTGGGGATCGAGCTTGCAAACTGGGCATGTGTCCTGACCAGGAATCAAACCATGACCTCCTGGTTCATAGGTCAACGCTCAACCACTGAGCCATGCCAGTCTGGCTTCACTCAGTCTTTAAATTCTTCAAATTTTAATATGGGAGCTTCAGCCTATTCACATTAATGAAGGGCTGGCACTACCTTTATAATTTTGCTTTATGCTTTCCATTTAAATGCTTCTTTGCTAATTTATTTTTCTTTTGTTTGTTAATCCTCACCTGAGGATATTTTTCCATTGATTTTTAGGGAGAATGGAAGAGAGAGAAAGACAGAAAAACATCGACGCGGGAGAGTCAGGGCCCAGGGCGGGAAGGAGCCTACAAGCAAGATATGTGTTCTTGACTGTATTCAAACCTGGGACCCTTTGGTCCGCAGACCAAGGATCTATCCACTGAGCCAAACTGGCTAGGCCATTAGCTGTTTCCTTGATTTTATCTCCATCTTTTGACACACAGACTGTGTTTTCTGTGCTCATTCTCTGC
Organism: Murina feae; assembly: GCA_004026665.1. Classification (NCBI taxonomy): domain Eukaryota; kingdom Metazoa; phylum Chordata; class Mammalia; order Chiroptera; family Vespertilionidae; genus Murina; species Murina feae. Next base: position 31,610 of record PVJC01010752.1, on the reverse strand, counting down.
TCCAATATTTTAAAGTATATAGGATGTCCCCAAAAATGTATACACACACTTTGAGTAGTTATAAAAGCAATGTTTATTAAAATACATTTCATTTTCAAAATTGAGTTAGCAATTGCTAAAGTGTGTATACATTTTTTGGGATACCCTGTATATTCTATTTATTAGAAATCTAAAAAATATTTTTAATAAGCATACTTGGGTCTATTTTGCAATGCCAAAAATGAAATAATATCTATGAATGCATACTATGATACATTAGAAATTTAGTATGCTTTGAAGTCTTAATTCAAATTTGTATTTTCTAGTATAAAGAGTACCAAACACAGATTACAGATTTAATGGACTGGTTGTTTATAAGTAAAATGGTAATAGTGCATGAATGAGTACCTGGCTGTACCACCACAGGTGTTCGAATAATTGTTTTTCCTAGTGTTGACTGTTGGAGTGGTGTTCTAATCACCGTCATACCAGGGCGGATCTGAGGCCCTGTGATAACCTATAAATGACACAAAAGACAATAAATTAAAATGTCCTTAAAAGACAAAAGCATGATGGACTTAGAACACAGATCTTTAAATACTGTATATTAATAAACAAATCTACAGAAATGACAGAGGCTCTTGATACCACATTTTAAATTATACTAATCATCAGAATAAAGATGGAATTTTGAGGGAAGAAAATTGAATTCAAATGAGATCATATGAAATTCCTTGTCATTGATATCAAGAATAGGCCAACGGCTAAAAGGATGGAACAAGAAGACCCAGTGAAGCTATAATCTATAACCACCATAGTTGCTCACAGAAAAAAATTTGCATTCTATTTTCCCTGAACTCCAATCCCTATCTATAATCCAGGGAATATAAGAGTAGATCACAAACCAAATGTTCTTTTATAGTTTCAAAGGAGAGAGCACAGAGCATGTTATTTTCAGTTTTATAATTAGGATCAGAACATTTTCAAGTTTGCAAAAATTCAAACTTTTCCATATTACTAGTGCCAAAGAAATGATGTCTCTAACACATGTGCATATCAGCTGATTACAAACTAGTTAATGTACTGTGGAGACTGCATTTTTCATTCTGTTTCCTAGCTGATAGCAAGTTTCCTTTTATCTGGCCTACTGCTGACTATTATTTTACATATGGTCGAGGATTTCTTTATAAAATCCTAGATTCATAAACAATACTAACATAGTATTAGGTATATGTTAAATATGAAGTGTGTCATGTATCATTTTTACTTAGAAAGATAACCAATATTTTTTTTAAATCAGTACTTTGTCACAGATTAAATAAAAGGTAGAGAAAAATTAGAAGCTGGATTAACTGTGGAAAAGTCCATTCTAAAAACCTGATGTCAATAATATTTCAAAGCAAGACAGAGAATTCTTACTTGTGAAGTGCTTGTGGTTCCTCCAGAGGCTGTGGTATTGGGCCTAATTGTGACTGTTGCTGTCCTGGGCTGGAATGAAGTAAAGGTTTGCTGACTTGTACCTGTACTTGATGGAATGATACCCAGGACTTTTTGCTGTACTTGAACAACGCCTTAAAAAAAAATAAAGTAATTAACTACTGCCCCTTTAACAAAAAGCATCTGCTGTTGCTCAGTTTCTGGGGAGAAACTATGTGTGGTAGGGTTTTACAGTGGGCTACACAGAATGTGAGATCCGAGGACTGAAATCAGTGAAAAGGAAATGAAAAATGATGGCAACGGTATGATCTGGCAAATGTGAATTAAAACTCTTCACATTTCCCTTACCTCCTTGTGTTGCTGGCACATTTACAGCGACAATCTTGCTGTTTGCAGGAAGTGGCAGTTTGGTAATTACTTTTCCTGCCATAGTGACTGGATTGCCTGTAATTTGGAACGTCTGACCTGTGCTGGCAATGGTTGTAGCAGATGTGGCAGCTGTACTGGTGGCTAATAGGGTATAAGACATTTAATAAGCTTTACATTAAAATAACCAGCAACGTAGTGACTTCTAGGAAGGGTACCAATGCATGAACTGTGGTTCATTTTGTATTAAAAAAAAAAATTTCCTCTCCACTCCAAGTGAACTATGTAAATGTTGAAAGTGAATAATGTAAGAGAGGAGTTTTGCTAATGTAATATTATGGATATTATCTGTAACTAATGCCTATAGCTTGTTTGCTCAATCTGCTGCAGAAGAAAAATAATTTCTAAAGAAATGTTTATTTCAGTAGATAATCGATTGCAATTCTTTTGCTTGAATGAAAGCAATCTTTTATTTAATCGCAGTTGTGTACCTGAATTTGACTGGCCTTGCTTAACCCATGTAGCAAAGGTCTGATGGAAGTTCTTGTTCTGCTGGAATGTTACTGTAGCTGGAGATCCAACTTTAGTGGTTAGTACCATTTTAGTTCCAGTTGTAACTGAACCACTTAAGGGGGCCACCATAACTTTCTGTGCTGGAGAAATGGTACTAGTTGTATTGTTTGTTGGGGAAGTCGTGGAAGCTGAAATGACTGTAGGCTTCTGCTGTTCCAACCGTTTCTAGAAAAGTCAGGGACAGAAAACATGAACCAAAATAGTTCTAAATAAAAACAATACCATTCTGCAAGAAGTCCACCTATAATTTCTCCCAATCTAAGAAACTGTACCATATATAAAAATATTTTACTTTTGAAAATATGCCCATATAAATTTACCTGGAATTTAATTCCTTGATGAAAATATTTTTGACTCTAAGTCACATATATTTTATTAAAAGTAGTAAGTTTTTCATAACGAAAAATTAAAAACTATCAAGTTTTATCAGCTTGTACAAATGTCCAAGCTTTCAGAGTGAAAATAATAGAGACATGGATAATCTTACCAGACACAGAAATGCTGCTCAGCAGTGGTTATTTAGAGAGGATAACAAGTAATACTTAGTGTAAAAGGTTTCTGGTTTACCATAATGTTCATTAATCCAATAATAAAAAAGCATGTCAGTGTTCAAACATCACTATTCACAATGACAAACCTGCACTTAAGCAAGCTAAAAATTATAAAACAATTTTTCTAGATTATTTTTGAGTTCAAATATTTTTACAGAAAAATAGAGTATTCTATATAGAGTGGTATAATCTGATCTTTCAGGTATTAGTCATTACAGACAATTGTGTACATTTTATCATAGATTGATGACATTTCCTGACTGCTTACAAACTTGATGGTGGTAAGCTTACCCTAACAACCCTAACCCTAACCCTAACCTAACCCTAACCCTAACCCTAACCCTAACCCTAACCTAACCCTAACCCTAACCTAATCCTAACCCTAACCCTAACCTAATCCTAACCCTAACCCTAACCCTATAAAATAACCAGTGGCCTGGTGCACGGATTCATGCACCGGTGGGGTCCCTTGGCCTGGCTTGCAGAGACTGAGTCGAAACCGGCTCTCCCATATCCCCCAAGGGGTCTCGGATTGTGAGAGTGCGCAGGACAGGCTGAGAGACCCCACCAGTATATGATCGGGGTGGGAGGGACTGCAGGAGGGCTCCAAGGCGTGTCCAGCCCATCTCACCCAGACCCGATCGGCTGGACCCCAGCAGCAAGCTAACCTACCCATCAGAGCATTTGCTCTCTGGTGGTCAGTGTGTGTCATAGTGACTGGTCGAATGAACAGTCGGACACTTAGCATAGTGTATTATGTTATATAATAAAAGCCTAGCCCTGACTGGTTTGGCTCAGTGGATAGAGCATCGGTCTGAGGACTGGAAGGTCCCAGGTTTGATTCTGGTCAAGGGCATGTACCTTGGTTGCGGGCACATCCTCAGTGGGCATTGTGCAGGAGGCAGTTGATCGACGTTTCTCTCTCATCGATGTTTCTAACTCTTTCTCCCTCTCCCTTCCTCTCTGTAGAAAATCAATAAAAATAAATAAATAAATAAATAAATAAATAAATAAATAAAAGCCTAATATGCAAGTTGACCAAATGGGGGAATGACTGGTGGAATGACAGGTTGCTATGGTATGCACTGACCACCAGGGGGCAGATGCTCAATGCAGGAGCTGCCCCCAGCCTGCAGGCCCCAGGCCAGCCAAGGCAGGTGCCAGAGAGGTCCCCCCAATTGCCCTGCCAGTCGTCCTGCATAGGGAGGCGACCAGTGGCAACAGTGTGTGTGTGTGTGTGTGTGGGGGGGGGGGGGTTGGCAAGCAGGCGATGTCAGGACTGCCAAGGCGGTTGCCACCAGGGACCCTCCTGATTGCCCCCCCCCCAGCCACCCCACAGATCGGCTCTGATCACTGGCCAGGCCTAGGGACTTTACCTGTGCATGAATTTCGTGCACTGGGCCTCTAGTATAGAATAGGTGGCATGGATTACAAACCTGACAGCGGATACTTTACCTTCATTAAATGCTCAGACAAACCCAATAACAGTGCTGGTATTGTGATTTAAAAATGAGGAAACTGAGACTCAGAGAGGTTGTGAAACTGGCCCAAGGCTAGAGCTAGTTAATGATAGTGCTGAGATCCAATTCTGAACTATCTCCTGCCATTGGAAACCACTCACCGAAGACATCACATCCACTCTTCTTAGGACTACATCCTCTATGCCTGAATATAAAGTATTTCACATAATTTCCTCAGAAGAAAAGGAGTTTTAGTTTTGGATATTTAGACATATCATCTGATTGGATCAATAAAAAAGGAGGCAAAAAAGACTAAACACATATCTAGAAATTACTTCCTGAGGCTAAATCTTCCAAATTAGATACGTTCACTATCTTTGTAAATAAGGATGTTAAAGAAATTTTTAAGAGTAAATCATTAAGGTTACATTGTGGAGATGACAAGACAACTGTATAAAATGAAAACACAAATACACACACACACACAAAACCACCAGCCAGTTTTTCTATGAATGAACAGAATCCAAATGCTGTTATCTCAAACTTTGATATAAGTGAAGACAATGACCTACAGTAAACTGATGTAAAAGATGCCTAAGATTTTGAAAAAATGTTTTATAAAATGTGTAAGGGAAAAGGTAGTTTGGAATGAAGGGCTAGTTTATATAAAATATAATTATTTTAAGTTATGTGTAATTTAAGTTATTGATATAATAAATAGACATGTACCTCTTTCATCTGCATCTTTACAGCTTATAAATTCAAGTTTACTAAAAAGTCTTATAGTATCTCCTTAATAGAAAAAAGAGGCCATCATTTTTATGTGGGTCCCTAATATTCAGGCAATGGTTTCTTACCATTTCCATAGTTTTATGGTCATCAATTACAACAAACTCAGAATTGTAGTACAATTTGCTTTTCATAGAAAAAAGAGATTTTATGGATTGGGATTCTGCAGGAAAAAAATCTCTTTAGAAACTATCCACTAAGTTATAAAGATAATAAATAAATCTTATTTCAAACATTGTACTCCAAATATGTATACTTTTTGCAAAACTACTGCTTGATGTAGCCACAGAGCTACTTTCAAGTAATGAAATTAAGATATATTTGAGATACCCTTAAAAAATAAAACTACACAAATATATCATTACTGTGCTTTCAGTATGCATGAAATTGGCTAAAAATGTCAATTCACTGTCAGGTGGGACTGGTACCAACTACCCCACCTGCTGGGCAGCCAATCGCTGCTGTTTGAGGTGAGCCTCCATTTGGGCCTTGAAGTCCTCTGCCTTCTTCTGTTCACTAACCTTAGCTTGTTGTTGCTCAACTGCTTGTGCCTTTTCTTTCTCCACTCTGCAGGGGGGAAAAAAGGAGAACTTATCAGAAACTATCTTATTAGGCATCTGGCATCTAATATTAAGTGAAATCTGGTTGACTTTTACATCATAAAGAAGTATCAAATTATTTTGATTTAAAAATAACACACTTAAATTAAGATATTGGAAACTCACAAGTAAATAAAAACTAGGTTCTTAATAAATTATATACTGCTAGTACTTGAAATCAAAAGGTAGAGTAACATCATGGCACAATGAATAAGCTATTCAGGGGGTAATTCTTTAATTCTGAAGTGGTAAAATTTTCAAGTATCTGATAACGTATTAGCTATTTCCTTACCTCTCAGCAAACGCCCTGATCTCCCATAATTCCAGCTCTTCCTCTGCTACCCAAGTTTCAATAATAACAGGGCCAGTTTGCTTGGGCGTTTCGGGTCTCTTTGGCCGTAATGCACTTGATCGAAGGCCTTTCCTCTGGGGTGTAGGTGTTTCTTTGGAAAAGAAATAAGAGTATTTTAAGCAATATAGCTCCTAAAATTACAGTACTTCTGGCATCTCCTCTTATATATCATGAAAAGCAGGGATTGGCAAACATTCTCTTAAAAAGCCAGATGGTAAGTACTATGTGGACCAGATGGTCTCTGCTACTTCTTAATTCTGCCTTTGTATCACAAAAGGAGCCAAAGATAATACATAAGTAAGTATGGCTGTGTTCCAATCAAACCTTATTAACAGCAGCAGTGGTTAAGGCTCAGGGGCTATGGTTTGCTGGCCCCAGATACAAAGGCATATGAACCTTTCCACAGCCCTCACTGGACCAATGCCTATTTATCCTTCAGAACCCAACATGGATACAACTTCCTTCAAGAAGCATAGCTCATTTTTCCTACAGTTGGGCTGGGTGTCCTTACCATGTGCAACTCTGGTAATCTGTATTTCCCTATCCAGGCACTGAAAAGGGGGACTTGAGAGTTATCAACATAACAAAGAGATCTAAAAACTATTAAGAACAGGCAAAATATCCTAATGATAACATTTTCAAAATAAAAAGTAGGAGAGAGAAAGCACTGAACCTTCCCATGTTTAGGGAACGAACGGCAGTAGAATCAAAGGAAAGCAGCGTAAGGAAACCAAACACAGTAGGGCCTGAGCTGTACTGTAACATAAGCCAAAGAAAGTGAGTTAAGGCGATCCCAGTGGTTGCACTGAAGGCCGTTGGGTAAAGACTGAAGGCTGGTCAGGGATACCTTCTTCCATCTATGTCTCTGCCTATCATTTGCATTGTCCCAGGACAATATTTTTTTTTTTTGAATTTTTTTGAATTTTTTAATTACATAAAGTATTACAAAGATTAGTACAAATATCTTTTTTCCCCCTGCCCTTCCCCCAGCCTCCCCTACCCCCCAGTGATTTGTGTCCATTGGTTATGCTTAAATGCATGCATAAAAGTCCTTTGGTTAATCTATTATCCCACCCCACCCCCGTACTTGTTGCTTTAATTTGACAGATTGTTTTATGCAGTTCTGCCTCTGGATCTATTTTTGTTCACCAGTTTATAATGGTTATTATTATCCATAGATGAGTGAGGACATGTGATATTTTTCTTTCATTGACTGGCTTATTTCACTTAGCATTGTGCTCTCCAGTTCCATCCATACGCCTGCAAATGCTAAGAACTCCTTCCTTTTTACAGCAGCATAGTATTCCATTGTGTAGATGTACCACAGTTTTCTAATCCATTCATCTGCTGATGGGCACTTAGGCTGTTTCCAAATCTTAGCTATGGTAAATTGTGCTGCTATGAACATAAGGATGCATATATCCTTTCTAACTGGTGTTTCTGGTTTTTTGGGATATATTCCTAGAAGTGGGATTACTGGGTCAAATGGCAGTTGCATTTTTAGTTTTTTGAGGAAACTCCATACGGTTTTCCATATGACTGCAGCAGTCTGCATTCCCACCAGCAGTGAACAAGGGTCCCTTTTTCTAGGACATTTTTAATTATACTAATATTTCATATCTACTAGGACAGGCACCCCCTCATCGGTATTGTTTTCAAAAAGCTCATTTTTTTGTCATTCTCCAGGATGAACTTGAGTTAATTCAATCAATATTCAAAAATTAAATTTATACATTTGGGGAAAACTAACTTATAAAATAGTATGTTTCTAAGAACAGCATTTTCCTTTGACTAATTTTTTAATAAGTTTTTTCATAAATATTTTATGCACATATAAAATTGATTTCTGTCTACATACTTGAACTTGGACACTTTACCGAGCTCTTTTTAGTGTTCATATTTAAGTCCTCAAGTACTTTATGACACTAATATAACTTTTCTTTGCTTCCTTGAGAATAGGAGTCGAATCTCATTCTTCTACGTATTTACCATCCAGTGCCTATCATGTGGGCTCTCTATAAATGTTTCCAGAGTACTCCTTAGCCTCTCAGATTATTTCTATCCTGAACAAGGAAGTATTTTACAGTATCTTTAATCCTTGAGTAAACAAATCTTCAATGACCACTTATAGGTAGTTGCTGCAGCAGGTGCTGGAACTATAGCAAACCAGGTAGACTTGATGGTACCCTCTTGGAGTATGTGACCCGGTGTCAATCACTGTTCCACATTTTAATTATAAGAGGTATTATTATAGCTCTTTGTACTCTTCCTATTCTTGGCACACTGCCTATGGGCATCAACATGTGCCTAGTGGAATTTTACTGTGTTTACTATTTAAATACCATTTTTAAAATTTAATGGTTTGTAATAAAAAATAGTATCTTTCAAAAGTTGAATAAAGAGTTAAAGAAACAATTATAATGAAACTTCAATTCATAAAAAATGTGGCTAAGAGGTCAATAACGAAAGAACAGAATTATTTCTATTCCTTACCTTTTGGTGCTTCCGGAACTCCAATGGGGCAAATTATTTTCCTGATACAGTATTCAGACCGAATGCCATAAGGACCAACATCTCGTCTCTTAATTATTTCTGTTGTTGTGATTTCAGTTTCAGAAGTTTCTATGGTGATTTAATTCACAAGTATTAATAATCAAGTAAAATACTCGGGTTCAGCATCTGCTGCTTTAAAAGAAACACACATGAAACTAACTTCTGGAAGCATTTTATTAACGATCAAAGGAAATAATTGAAAATTTCTGAGCAAAATATTGTTTGGGCTGTTTAGTTCCTGGTGGCCAAACTCATCCAAAGTAAGTATAACACTAGGAGATAAGTAGCAAGCATAGAGTTTGAGCTGTCCCAGTTTAAATGATTTATACTCTATAACAGCAATTTTTAATTTTTTTCATTTCATGGCACATAAACTCATTACTAAAATTCTGCAGCACACCAAAAAAAAATATATTATTTGTTTGCCAATCTAACAACAACAAACAGGTATAATTTGATTCATTCACACTGATGACTTTTGCTGTGTTGGCTGCTGTCATTGTTTAACTTGACAATCTAAGGGAAAGGAGTCAGTCCCCCTGACTACATAGTCAGGTATTGCATGTTTTAAAAATTCCTGTGGCTCACCAGTATGCCTCAGCACACTGGCTGAAAACCACTGCTCTGTAATAATGAATCTCTTTTAAAAATTCAGACAGGTTCATATATGAGTGACTCACCTTATAATTTGAAACCTCCTTCCCTGCCCCCAGGATTTTCTAGCATGTGCTGACAAACTAGAGCAAAGCTATATATTTAAAACATAAGCACTGTATTTTTATGAGTATCAGATATACTTAAAATTAAGCAAACAGTCAAGTGATTTTCTCTTTAAGCTTAAACTAGAAAATCAAAAACCCTCACCTGTGCGTGTGGTCCCCCCTCCTGGAGGAGCCTTGGCTGCCATGTCATCCCATCTCAGACTTGCCCACAGTAAGCGTAACATGAGGCTCACTCCAGCTAAGGACTTTACAGTCTGGAGTCTGTACCTGTAAGAAAAACCCAAGAAGTACCATATATATGTTCACACACACACTCTCTATTAAACTGAAGGACTATTTCTTATCCTCATTCAATATTTATAATATGGCTTTGTAAGCACTTTGGCTATTATATATCCCTTAATAAGAAATGTTTTTGTTCCTAGGTATAACATGCATGTAACAACTTACAAAGGGTCGGTAGTCACTTTAAATGACATAAATCCGTGCAAAAAGCATGCTTCACTGTATGATAGATACAGCAACAATTTATGAAGACCTTATCAATTTAGCCTAATCTCAAAATAAGTGGAAATTATGAAGGAGAGCAAATATAGATAATTAAATATTTAACTCACAAAATTTTCCAAATAACACAGAAAATTTTGTGTCCAAGTGGTGGCTCTACAAAACATGGACTCCTGGATGATGAATACTGCTAACACTAATAACATTAGTATAGTTTTGGAATCCTAATATAATGAATAATAAAAAAGGACAATATTGCCCTAACTGGTTTGGCTCAGTGGATAGAGCGTCTGCCTGCAGACTGAAAGGTCCCAGGTTCGATTCCGGTCAGGGGCCTATACCTTGGTTGCAGGCACATCCCCCAGTGGGGAGTGTACAGGAGGCAGCTGATCGATGTTTCTCTCTCATCGATGTTTCTAACTCTCTATCCCTCTCCCTCTCCCTTCCTCTCTATAAAAAAATCAATAAAATATATTTTAAAAAAGGGACAAGATTGTATTAGTTACTAATCAGGAGATAATCTGTTGCTTTTTTTCCTTAAAAAAAAAAAACATTTCAAAACAAATTTACAATTGTAATGAATATATATTTTAAAATGGAATTAACCATAAAATATTTTAAAGCAGGCCTAGGCTGTCAATTCTATATTAGTAATCTTTGAGTAATTAAATTCTTTGTTGACATTTCCACACACTTAACTGAATACACAGGTTGATTGCAGTGTAGAGAAAACTTATACAATTTAAATAATTTCCTCCTCTTACAGAGGTAGACAGTTTGGAAGGCAATGCTTTCTTTTCTTAATGTTAAACTGGAAAAGTGAACGATGTGAGAAAGGAAAAGCTCAAGCCAAAAAGTTGCTGCAACTTAATTTCCTATCTCCACCTGTGACACCATTATTTTATTCATTGTGCTATCACCCTGTGAATCCTCTGACCTGCACAGTATTCTTTAATTAGTGGGCAAATGTTAACTAGTGCAGGGATGTCCTAGGAGGTAGGAAGTGTGTGTCACTTTTAGAACACATCCTATAGAAATGCCTTAGGAACTCTGGACTCACTATTTGAAAAGGGAAGTGTTTTCTCATACTCTTTCTCCTTCCTCTAATCATTCTCTACAAACAACTTTACAACATCTCTATCTTACAATGGAAATGACATCAGGTGGGGAAAACATCTCATGCATTATCAGCCTGTTCATTTATTCATTCAAAAAAATTAATCTGAGTGCCTTCTATGTGTAAGTGAAAGGAACTGGGGACACATTAATGAATTATAATCTGTTGATGTGTCCCCAGGAGCTGTAATAAAGGAAAGCACAGGTGGTGGTGGTGGGGGGGAGGGGTTCAGATTTGGCTCAGGGTTGTGGATCAGAGCTTTGTTCGTGACTCTCCAAGGAAAAGGATGTGGCAGTGGCTGACCGTAGACAAGGGGCACACATACGCATGGGGTGAAATGTAAAAAAGCACACACTTCTTCCCCAAAACTATATCTGGTGTGCTATGGCTGGCAGGAAGGGGTGTAGATGTGCATCACGAGATGACCGAGATGACGCCGGCAGGAGAGAGAAAGGCAGAGCCAGAATGTGGTGCGCCAAGTGGAAGGATTAAGCAGAGACTCAAAGGCAATTTATATTAAGGCCTCTGCAATTTATCCAGTATTGCATGGGTTGCAAAGGAAAGTACTTCTCATAGATGAGATGGACAGGGGACAGATACTTTCTCCCCTCAGCCCTGCAGCAGTTAACCAGTCCCATGTAAATGTTTGCTAAACTCAATCAGATTATTCACAGGATAGATCTGCATTTCTGAGGGTCCATCTGGCAGCACTGTGGAGACAACTACTCATTCAAAGTGATAATAAAACATGGAATCAGGGCCTGAGGAAAAGAGAGGAAGGAATGGACAATGGAGGAAAAAAGAAGCCCTAATGAGTAGATGTGACAAATTTCACTTATTCAATATGGCTCAGCCTTAACATTTATCAAGATTAAACATGCACCTTTGGCATTCTCATCTCCTACTCTAAACATCAGAAATATTTTATTCAAATGTAAATACAAAAATGCATTTTACATGCATGTTTTTTATAGCTACATGTTTTTAAAAAAATTGCATTCTAAAGTAATAAATAATTTACATATTCAACCATGCCTGTTAGACAGAAGGGATTATGTTTCTTTCAACTTTAGCAAATTAAGATGTTAGCATATATTTTGAAGGCAGTATCTGTTTAAAATGTACAGGAAGGTATTTCCTTCCATTTAAAAATGAGGAATTAACTAAACAGATACAAACTGTGCCCAGAGTACATATTAAAACATAACAATACAAGGCTCCTGAAACCCAGTCGTGCAAAAAAGGGCCCTGGGCAACACTTGAGCAGAACTGGTCTAAAGAAAATGCTTCCCAGTTGAGCCTACCTTCCATTTCATAATAGAAAAAGGCAGAAAGATCGGCCTCCACCACTGCCAGGTCATGTAATTAAAGTATTTGTACACAGTAACTTTTCCAGTGGGAAAGAAGTTACCTGCAGGACAGTCAAGGATACACTTTGGGACCGCTCTCAATGAAGAAAGCAGAAAAGTGCAGAGTAATCCTACAAATCCATGAACTGTAATGAAGAGTTCCTTGATTCCCTGCAGGATTCTGCAAATCCTTCATTGCAGGCCCTGCAGAGAAATTGTACTTTTCAGCTGTCTCTATTGAATGTGTAATGGAGTGATGATATTTTAATTCAAATCAAAAGATGAGTTATAAAAACTTGGTCAAACCAACTATGCCTGATCATATTAAGCTAATTCCTTTATACAGGGTATTCATTTACACTCTTTTTTTTTTTTTTTTTTTGGGGGGGGTCTTTTCTGGATACTGTCATATAGAGGAAACAAAAAAACCATGATTTTTAACTTTAAGAAACTGGGACCATATTAAAGATACACAGAAATGAAGTCTGCTCAGTAACTTGCAGAAGTAATCAACTTCAGGATCCTAACAAAATGTAACTGCAAACCTGAGATCCTTCCTAATTTCTGAGTATGTCCCATAGAACTCTTTTTGTTTATGTTCCATCCTTTTCCACTTAAAGATATACAGGAAAAAAGACAAAGACATGAAAAAGGACAAAGCAAAGATAAATATGTGAAATGTGATACAGCAGATAAAGTACTGGGTTAGGATTTAGGAAAACCAGGCACTATTTCTAACTTGGTCCCTCTGTGGGCAGAGGCAAATTATCATCTATAATAATAAAAGTGTAATATGCTGATTAGCCGAGATGAAGCCATGGCTGCAAGAGAGGGATCCAGGCAGCCGCTAGAAGCTGCGAGGATTGAGGCAGCTATGGCTGTGAAGGCCTACTCTTGCACAAATTTCATGCATCAGGTCTTTAGTACATACATAAAAGATCCTTTTCCAAAATAAAACTATGATCTCACACTACATATTTATGACTCATCCCCAAAGCTTATTTCTGGGCTTAAAAAAAATCCCTAAGCAATCTCAGAGACTACCTTTACTCACATAAATAAGAGTACTCCAGAACAAATGTTTATTACACAAATAAATTACATTAGAAAGATTTCCACATAATGAACTTTAATGTAATTTATAGGCAAGTTTCCTAGGTCTTATGTTTTTATGAATTATCTTACAAAAATAAAATACATTTTTATGTATAATTAGGAATCTGTGTTAGTGGAGGGCTGACTTAAGTTATATACAGATTTTTGACCACAAGAGTGTTCAGTGCCCCAAACCCCAAATTGTTCAAGGGTCAACTATACAAATATTCCAGAAAGTGGGTGATTATCCAATTCTGTGATTATCTCATTCCCAGAGCATACACCTGGCAATAATTTGGAAAGTTAGACCACAAAAACAACTATGTTTCTTTTGTTTTGTGGAAAGTAATATCAAATTTCATTTTAAAGGATTCCCTTACATTTTCAGTCTTTAAGTATACGTTTCCCTGTCTTTTCTCTATTATCTCTCTCTTTTTTTTTTAAGGGATATTAGGTAATTCTTTTAAACGTCCTCCCTTCCCCAAATACATTTTAAAGTACATACCTCCATGTGATACCAAAGGTTGGTCTAGGAGAAGGATATGGCCATATATCCAAGGCAGGTTTAGCATTATAATTAAAATAAGGGACTTCTCGGATTCCTCCTTTTCTGGCCAACTTTTTTAAGTCATCATTAGGCAAAACAAATATGCTCTTCTTGCTGCTCTTGGTGAGAAACTTTCTATAGGATGGTAGAGCTGTACCTGAACGAGTCTTCTTGGGTCTTGAAAATTTCATGAGTTTCACTTTGTCTCTTGTGGAATATTCTTTGCTCACAGTCATAGATGTTACCAGAGTGCCTCCTGCAGTGGTCAGCGAGTCGGTCACTGTTGTGGTGACCACTGTTTTGCTCTGCTCCTTCACAGAGATGATGTCCACACTGCTGCCTGGGGAAGGTGTGGAAACCTTTGTTACTGTTGTAGTCATGGTTGTGACAGTAGATTTGGCACAATTTTCTGTGGCAGAGACCAAAGTTTGCTTATCACCTTTTGCGACTTTGATTACAGTTTTTGACTCTGTGGCCACTGTGGATGTCATAGTGGTGACTTCTGTGATGACTGTTTTTCTTTTCAAGTCTCCATTGACATTTTCATCTTTGTTGGTGGGCAGACCATTTTCATCAATAAAATCATTACTGAGATTAGATTCCTCTCCAGAAGTAACAGGTGATGGAGAAACTTTCTTAACTTCTGAGGTTTCAATTTCCATATCTTCCACCTGACTCACTGCACTGATTTCTGGGGGTGGGGTGGTAGTTTGTGCTCTTTCTCTCTCTCTGGTTAAGGGCAAGGTCTCTAGGCCATCTTGGTAGTCATGTTCAGAATCTGAAGATCTCAGTGAACATGATTTTGTTTCCAAGTTGTTTTTTTCATTAAAATCTTCCATGATGACATCACCATTCATGAATGGTTTTACAGATTCTTTAACAGTCAAAGATTTAATATCATTTTCAGGAATTACTTTATTTATATTATTAACCTTTGGCTCAACGTCACCACTCACTACTTTACTCTCAGAGATTTCTTTCAAGCATTCACTTTTCAAATATATTTTAGGTTTATTATCTTTTCCATTTATTTGAAAGTTACTTGCTTTCTGCCCTTTCTTTTCAGACTCTCGATTTTCATTATTCTTTTTGTCAGAGCTACTTTTTGTATTTATTTGATCAACACATTTATTAACTGGTCTCTCCTCTAATTTTTGTTCTTGACTTGTTTTTTTACCATTTGTTTCCGTTATCTTACTCTGAAGCCTGTCATCACATTTTCCAGTGGACTTATCTGAAACAAACTCACATTTCAATGGTTCCATGCCTTCAATACCTTGTTCTTGAGTTATAAACTGCTCAGAAACACTGTCATTGCTATTCTGAACAATCATATCTTCTTCACTGTCTTGAATAGACATAGTATCAGAACTATTTTCCAAAGTGCTGTTATATTCAAAGTGACATCCCAATTTACCTTCAAAGTCCATTGCTTTTGACAGAGATGAGATATCTCTGTCAGTACTTTTAGATACTGATGGAAATAAAGGGCTCTGGGAAGGAGAAACAATGGTATTATTATTCTGCTGTGTGAGTGGTTTTTTGTTTTTAGAAGTCAAAGTACCAATTTCATCTGTACTGGCTAATTTAAAGTCATCAATGAGAAAATCACTTCCTTTTGTTTTAATCTTACTGGATTCCAAGCCTTTACTGGTTGGTTCAGAGAGCCTCTTATCTATGTCATTTCCAACAGAATTTTGTTTCTGACAGTCTGTCTCTGGGTTCTGAATGTCCTCTAACATTTGATCTTTCGGATAAAGTTTACTTGTGGTATGATCAGGATCACTGATTCCCAGAATTGAGGAATCACTTTCTGAGCATTCCTGAATAAAGTCTTCAGATTTATTATTACTTGCATTAGACTTTTGTTCTTGTCTACGTACGTCTCTTTGACACCCTTCTTTTGCTTTTGTTATTACTGGTGACTCAGACAGACTTTTCAAAGAACTTGTAGAGGTCTTTCCTGCACACTTAATTCCACCCTCCAACTTTATTTTTTCAAGTCGCTGTTTTTCTTCCAGTGTAAACTGTTTAATTCTCCTTTCAAGAAGTCCATCTAGTTTGGATGACTTAATTTTCTTTTTATAACTAGTCCTTAGATGAAAACCCTCACTGACATTGACCACATCTACTTGAGAACTTTCCTGGCAGTTTATATGTGACTCTGTTTTCACATCATCATCTATTTCCATTGGCTCTTCCTTAAAGGATCTATCATTATCCGAATCTAAGTCTTCTTTTATTTCTGTAAAACAAAGACATGTATATAAGTGATATTTTTACTCTTAAAAGAATAATTCACGATAGTATTTTTATTTTCCAATATATGATTAAAATAGGCTAACAGACAGGGTTAAATTTTATAAAAGGTTAAAAAAATCAATATATTCCAAATATTTAAACATTCTAATTCTTAGTATATAAAAATGGTGGCCTATTACAGTGCAAAATTACTTGTTATATGATAGCTACTGCATATACCAGTGCCTTCATCTAAGATCCTATGCAAAGTATCTTAGAGTTAAAAAATAACTTGTTCAACTGGCGTGGCTCAGTGGTTGAACATCCACCTATGAACAAGGTCAGGGTACATGCCTGGGTTGCAGGCTCAATTCCCAGTGTGGGGATGTAGGAGGCACCCGATCAATGATTCTCTTTCATCACTGATGTTTCTATCTCTCTCCCTCTCCCTTCCTTCTGAAATCAATAAAAATATATTTTAAAAAAACTTATCTTAAGGCTCATGCATTAACTAGCTTATCTTTTAAAAAACAACTTTTCACAAAACACAATATAAGCTCATCAAAACATTTGATGTAGAACTATCCAAGGACTCAGCAATAACACATAAGTCCATATAAGAACTTATATATGAATGTTCATATCAGCATTATTCATAATAGTCCCAAAGTAAAAAGGACACAAATGCCCATCAACTGACGAATGAATAAACAAAATGTGGCATATCCATATAATTGAGTATTCAAAATTTTTTTAAATGAAGGACTACTGATACATACATCATGGATGAACCTTGAAAACATTATGTTAAGTGAAAGAGGCCAGTCACAAAAACCACATATTACATGATTCCATTTATATGGAATGTAAAGATAGGCAAATCAATAGAGAAAGTAAATTACTGGGCTGGGGAGGGGAATAAAGAGAGAATTGGGAATGCTAATACGTATGGGTTTCTTTTTGGGGAACAAAAATATGTTCTAAAATTGATTGTGGTGATAGCCAAACAACTCTGTGAAATACTAAAAACCACTGAAATGTACACTTTAAAGGGATGAATTATAAGGCATTGGATTGTTTCAATTATGCTATTATCAAAGAGACAATGCAGTACCTTTCCTGCTGTGCGAATTTGATACAGTGCATTTTTATCACCCCAGGCTGATCTTCACAATAGACTCTCCTTACCTTGGTCCTTCTCAGTAATCTTTGAAATGTCCATTTCACTTTGGTCTGTTCCTCTTGCTGCACCTGAATTTTTTACCTCATCTTTCTCAGAATCAGGCTCTGTTTTTAGTTTTTTGGGACTTCGTGGGCTTTTTCTTCTATCTGATTCATCCATATTTTCATCCATATTAGTTTTGGCTGAAAAGAACCAAGTATATATTAACTACAAATATTTCAATTATTAGAAATTTAATATATCTAGTTTAGTGGAAATTACCAACTACTTTCCAGCAATATATTTCATTATTTTTAATTAAAAAAAAAAAAAAAAAGTTGACCCAGACAAGAAAAAAAAATAAAGGGGCTCATCACCATAAATCAGAAATGTTAAAGGGTTGTCTCTAAGAAGGGAAAAAAAATGAAAAAAAATATACACAAAATGGCAATAAACAAATATCTATCAAGAACTTGAATCTAAAAATCAAACTAAGCAAACAAGCAGAACAGAAACAGACTCAGAGATATAGAGAACATTCTGATTGTTGCCAGATAGGAGGGGCATTGGGAGAATGGGTGAAAAAGTTGAAGGGATTAAGAAATACAAATAGGTTGTTACAGAACAGTTATCCTATATAATTATCCTATATAATAAAAGGGTAATATGCAAAGTGATCCTAACAGCAGAACCACTGGGAATGACTGGTCACTATGACACACACTGACTGACCACCAGGGGGTAGACGCTCAATGTAGGAGCTGCCCCTGGTGGTCAGTGCACTCCTCTACAGGGGGAGCTCTGCTCAGCCACAAGCCAGGCTGATGGCTGCCAGTACAGTGGTGGTGGTGGTAGCCTCTCCTGCCTCCTTAGCAGTGCTAAGGATGTCCGACTGCAGCTTAGGCCTGATGCCCGGGGAAGTGGGCGTAAGACAGCAGGTGGACATCCCCTGAGGGGTCCCAGACTGCGAGAGGGCACAGGCCGGGCTGAGGGATCCCCCTGAGTGCACAAATTTTTGTGCACTGGGCCCCTATCTATATATAAAGCCAAGTGACTAGAACACCCAAATGGCTAGAATGACTCGTCACTATGAAACACAATGCAGTGGCCAAACAGCCCAACTGGGGCCCTGATCAGCACCCCCCAACCTCCCACGTCCCTCCCCTGCTACTGACCAGTCTGACTGGCCCCCAACCACAGGAGTAATGCCACTCAGCCAGAAGCCAGGCTCACGGCTGGCGAGTGCAGCAGCTGTGGTGGGAACCTCTTCCACCTTCAGGAGCAGTGAGCTGAGCAGTAAGGAGCGAGGGGTCCCAGAATATGAGAAGGCGCAGGCCGGGCTGAGGGGAACTACTCCCCTCCCCCTTCCCCCAATGTATGAATTTTGTGCACTGAGCATCTAAAAAAAGTACTTTAAATCTATAAGAAATAGTTTTGCAGGAAAAGTATTTCAATTACTTACTTTCTTCAAATGACTTTCTGTAATTCACATTAGTATTGCCTGGCAATTTAGGAACAAACCTATAGACATGAGTTTTACTAATCCAGCTCCAACCACCATATCCTGTTACTCTGTATTCCTCTCCTTTTTGTTTCCAAACCTGTTGTAAATAAAAACATTCCGGTTAAACAAGAAAGAAAATGCTTACAAAGTACGTGTGGCTCTATACATTTTTACCAAACAAAATCAACTGGCAGACAAATTAATTAAATTTATCAATCAATTTTATTTTCAGCAAGAATCAAAGATTTAAGAAAAAAACTTAATTTTTCTTTCTGATATAAAAAATGTAACAATTTCACAATGTTGTGACAATTTCAACAAATTGGTCTAATAATTCACATATATTCCACTAAGATAAACCTATGTTTATAAAATTGCCAGAAAGATTACTTCATTCCAACTTTATGAAAAGATTATCAAAAGTAAAACAAACTATCAAGTACTCAAAGTTGTAGTATAAAAGTCTCGGAAATGGCGAGCACTCTTTTAAAACTTGTTAAGAAAAATTACCTGATGTTTAACTGGAAATGTGTATTTCACCCATGTAGCTTGTTGCATCGTTTCTTCCTCTTCTTGTTTCTTCTCCTTTTTTTTGACTTTCTCTTTTTCTTCTCTTTCAATTGATGTCATCCTGTGTAACCTAAGAATATAAGAATACAAAGATAGGATTACATATAACTTAGAAAAACAATATAAAAAGAAAGTGCTGAAAATTAGGAAGACAAAAACAATGGTTAGATGTAAGCCACAACCCAGACAACCCCAACACAGAAAAATAAGCAGATGTACAAATCCATAATAGGAAAAATCAAATAGTACGAGGCAAAAACAAGATATGCTATGTTCCCCTTAAGAAATACTCATTTATAATTGATTCCTAAAATATTTCATGCATACATCAATAGTTACACAAAAGAGGTTTCATATTACAAACACAACTACCTGGTTTTTAATCAATAAATAACTGCACTAGGACATTTTTCCATACCAGAAGATACAGATCTTTTAAAGAATATATCACTGCATGGATATACTATATTAATCCAGTTCCCTATTAAAAATAATACTTTATTTCTTTCTCCCCAAATAAGACCAAGAAGTCTTTTATTTTCAACCAATATTTCTGATTCTATCTAGCATTGTGCATTTTAAAGCCTTTACATGCTCCACTAACATAGAATTCAGGCTTTTTACATCCACAGAGAAAAGGGCCCACATGTCTCCTGCTGCTGGGCAAGGGAAAAGGCACAAATCAGGCATTATTAGGTATCACTGCACTCAGCAATAAGGGGATGGGCAAGCCTGTGGTGAAACTCCATATTAAGGTGTTTTGGATTAGCAGTCGCCAACTGGAGGTCTGCAGACCACTGGTGGTCCGTGTGGTCCGAAAGGTTGGTGATCGCTGTTTTAGACTGTATGTGCATGAATGGAACTATTTCCTACCAGCAGGAACATTAACCAAGACCTACAGAGAGAAGCTCCCGTCTTTCTGAGAGCTCCAGTGGTAGAACTGTTTGCATCACCCTCTAGCCAGCTATAGCCTATTTCCCATGCACAGCCATGTGGAATGAACAGAGATCTTTTGTCAGCGTGTGGGGAGGGAGGTGTTAATAAAGTGTGAAAGAATAGTTCATTATTTTTATCTCCATTCCTAAATCAAAACTCCCTATCTATCTTAGGACCCCAGAACTTATGCTAATGAACTGCACACAACTAGTAAAGCAAACATCCTTCTTCTCTCATAGCTGATGGGAAGAGAGGAAAGGGAATGGATTTTCACTGGGACGAACTCATTGAGTCAAATACCATCTATTTGCTATCAACCACTCTTGGAACCAGGGAGTGGGGCAAGCTCTGTGAGGCAGAGAGCATGGTGGGTAACCCCTACAGCCTCAGCCCACCAGAGTAAAGAGGGAGTGACTGAGGACCATGTAGTAACTCTTGACCGTTTCTGTGGGCTCAGCTTTAAATGCCTCTGCAAGGTCAGGTCCAGCACAGTAACTGTCACTTTCACTGACAGTGGCCTGGGATGGCGCCCTGTGTGGAGGGAGCAGCAGTGCAGCGGTTCTCAACCTTCTGGCCCTTTAAAACAGTTCATGTTGTGACCCAACCATAACATTATTTTCGTTGCTACTTCATAACTGTAATGTTGCTACTATTATGAATCGTAATGTAAATATGTGACATGCGGGATGGTCTTAGGTGACCACTGTGAAAGGGTCGTTCAATCACCAAAGGGGTCGCGACCCACAAGCTGAGAACCGCTGCTCTAGGGGCTCATGGCTGGGCTGGACATTCGGCTTGTACTCTAGTGTTCACAGGAAACAGATCCATCTTCATCAAAGGCTTAACTTTGGCAGGAAAGTCAGGCCTGTTAGGTGATATTGGAGCTCATCTGTGAAGTGAGCTAAGCCAGAGTAAATTCTATGGTTCTCACTGCCATCAAAAACAATCCTTAGGAGAAAAGGAAGCAACTAAGAAGTTCAATTCCTCCTGGCCGGGCAGAAAGCCTGGCTAGTGCTGCCCGCCTGGAGGCCCAGGAAGGAAGCTCCATCAGGCCGGATGTCACAACTGCACCTGCTGCTCCACATTAGTGGGTGCACTGGTGGTAGATGTTCCTTCTACATGCCCCAGTTCAACTGAGGGTCGGACCAGGAATATGCACTGAGCTTCAACTCCACTCCTGATCTCCATGTGGTGCCCAGGGTTTTGTCCAGTGTGTGTTTGCTATGACAACCAAAGCTACCATAAGCAATGTTTTCTGGCTGTCTTGGTTAACTTGGGGAGTATTCCCCACCATCCCCCAGTGCTGGGATGAGTAAAGTCCAAAGATTCATGCACTTAAAATGCTAACAGTGCCAAACTGCTCTTCAGAACTATACACTTTACATGGCCATCAATTATAAGCCACCCTGCTTCCCATACCTTCACTCTAATACCAAACTTCTAAATTATTAGCCCAATTGAGAGATAAGAAATACTATCCCATTGTTTTTATTTACATTTCTTTAATTATAAGTAATCTTTTTTAATACATTTCTACTGGCCTTTAGTATTTATTTTCTGCATAATGCCTGTTCAAATCCTTTGTCTTGTCTGCACTGGACTATTAGTCCTTTTCATTTATAAAAATGTCTTTGTCAATTAAGGAAATTTTCCATTTGTAGTGCAAATATTTTTCCTCAGTTTGTCATCTGTCTTTTGAGTTTGATTACATTATTATTTTCCACTCAGAATTTTAAATATATATATATATCCACTCTTTTCCTCTATGGCATCTGGGTTTTATATCTGTTTAAAAAGAAAGTATCACAACAAAAACATAAATTAATTCGTGGTTTCTTACTGAAGTTTTGTTTTTATCGTTATTCAGAGGTTTGTTTTTGTTTTTGTTTTAATCTTCATTTATCTGAATGTGTTTGCTGAGGCAGAGATTGAGCTGATATTTTGTGCAAACATGCCCTGTCCTCTTTCCTTCTCTGGCATTCGATGTTATCATAGCCAGATTCCCAACTTGTGCTCAGGTTTATTTCTGGATTCTCTGTTCGATTCCACTGCACTGCTTCCTCTGCAGTACAAATTATTTTGATTACTGAAGCTTTGAAATATATTCATAATAATACCAATCCCTTTTTTAATAATACCTACTTCCCTTTTCCTACACATTACTTTTTCTAGATGAAATATTATTATCTTTTAGTGAAACTTCCCTGCACATGGAAAAAAATCCTATTTAATAACAATGTAAATAAATACTAATTTTTATAAATTATTACATAGCATCTTTAGAAAATATACACACCTAGGCATATATCTTTTTATTTACTCAAAGTATCCTTTTATATCTTTAATAAAATGATTTCTTTGCATGATCCTGAAGATTTCTTGTTAAAATTATTCCTAGTTGAGGTTTCTTTTTTATTGTTCAGATCTTTCCTTTCATTATGTTTTTTTTTTTTAATATGTAAAATGTAACCAGGTTAAGAAACAGAACTTTATCAATAACCAATACATCTGAAGCTAGTGTGTCCCACCCCAGGTAGTCATTATCCTGGGTCTCTTTCATAGATTTACCACCCATGTAGGTCTCCCAAATAGTATCAAGTTGGCTTCTGAAAACTCCCTACCAGAATAAAACCTGCTACATGAGTGAAAGAGCAATATTGTCACTATTAAAAGGAGGTTACTGAGAAAACAATCACTTTTCTCTGGATCATAGTTTATAAGAGCCTCTTCTGGTAAAATCCAAAGGCAAGTTCATGAGCAAGACCTGGAAGGCACTGGGCTCACTACACTCAAGAGGCTCTGGCAGTCTGTGTAAATAGGTACTGCAGGCAGGATCTGAAGGAGGCTGCTCTACATTTCCTGCTTCTGGGACTTCTGAGGATTCTGTGGTATGAACTGTAACAATTCTCAGTTCTCTCCCTTCTCGGATACTTACCATTTGTACAGTTGCACTATTGCTTCCAGTTTTACTGGTACTGAATTCTCTCTTGATCCCCTTGTCCCCGTGGGTTTATGCTTTTAAAAAAATCCCTCTGCCATAGTTTTGATGGAACTCAGTAGGGGGAAAACTTAAATGAACTTATTCAATTTGCTATTTTTAACTCAGAACTTCTGTATTTTTCACATGGTTACTGTTTATATACATAAAACCTATTGTTTAATATGGTGACCATCTTACTTCACTTTCATATCATTTCTGCTAGTTCTTTTAAGTATATAATTAGGTCAACTGTGTAACTGTGACAAACTGCCTTGGCTAATACTTTTAAGAAACATTAAAAGACAGTAGTAATAGCTGGCATATTTTTGTATCAGAGTATTAACGAGAATGCCTTAGAGTTTCACCAAAAACCATGATGGTTTGATTGAAATACATATTTACAAAAAAAAAAAAAAGACTATTTCTCTCTTCCTATTTCCCGTTTTTTTTTTTTCGTCACTAGAAGTCCAATGCGCTATCCATTGCGCTACAGAGCCTTTTTTTTTTTTTAAAGAATAATGAACTTGTTAATAAACAAATATATTTTTGGCATCTAAGAGATGATCAAAGTTCTTTTCCTTTGATGTATTAAAATAGTATCCTATATAATAAAAGACTAATATGCAAATCGACCAAACAACAGAACGACCGGCAGGACGACTGGTCACTATGGCGGCGTGGGGGTGGGGGTGGCAATCATCCCACCAGTCAACCCACAGATTGGCCCAGATCACCGGCCAGGCCTAGGGACCCTACACATGCACCAATTTCATGCACCAGGCCTCTAGTGGTATTAATAATATCCTAAGAATGGACAAGTTTTCCATGCTAGGGGTAGTCAATTTAGCTATGGTTTAATTCTTTAAATTTACTCCCACATGTATTTCCTAGTGTCTTAAGATTTCTTGAATGCATACCGTGTGACATTATTTATCAATGGTAAATATTACTAAAGATAGGGCTACAATTTTCTACTTATCTATTCATCAGTTTCTATTTATCAAGTTTTATACTAATGGAAATGATAATCTACAAGATTTCCTTCTTTTTCTATTTTTGTGAGTTTAAATAAAATTATCTGTTTACTGAAACTTGAATAACTTCCCTATGAAGTCATCTGGTCCTGCCCATCTCCTGAGATAGCCTTTAAACTGAACCAGAAATCCTCTTTCTGCCTCAGAAGAGTGTAGCTTATGGCCTACTCAGTCCAATGACTGAGGTCCATGGGGCTCTCTCTCCCCCTCAACTCTTCTACCAAAAAGTAGGAGCCCTTTTCTCTGTGGACGCAAGAAGCCCAAGTACTGCATTAGTGAGCTCTGTGAAGGGTAAAGTCCCTAGTACCAATGAGAGAATATGGGTTGGTTGGTATGTCCCATTTTCTATTCTTGATATTGGTTCTTTAATTTTCTCCCCCATCACTCCTTTTCTGATAATCTTATCAGGGATTTATAAATTATAATTGTATCTAAGGCATATTTGTTTTCTATTTTATGAAATATATACTATTTGATATTCCTTAATATTTCCTTTCTTTGGGTTGATGTCTTGAGATTTATACCACGCTAATTAATTTTAGTTTTTCTTTTCCAATATAAACGTTGGAAAAGAAAATTTGCCCTGGGTACTTACCCAAAACCTTTTTAGTGTAAGGGATGGCGCTCCAACCAACTAAGCCATCCAGCTGGAGCTTCCCTGGGCACTCTTTAGTTATAGCCCCCTATACTATGTCAATATACGTAGTATTCTCATAAACTTTCCATTCAAAATGTATTCTAGTTTTCATTATGATTTTTCTTTGACCACCTGGTATATATTTAGAGGTATATTTCTTAAGTTCCGAGCATAAACCCTTACAATGCTTTAACCTTTTACCAAAAATGTTCATATCTATAAACAATACTGTAACACTGCATTAGCATACATGTTTTTAAATTTTACATAAATGGAATCATACTCCATGTATTTTTTAGGAAAAGAGTTGCTTTCACTCTGTTGTACATTTCACTCTGCTGTACATTGACTCAGTGAGATTCAATCTCACTGACACTTGTTTTACTTTGTTTTCCCCTGCTATGTGGTAGTCCATTACAGAACTGCACCACAATTTCAACATGCCTGATCCTGAGCATTGAAGGGTTATCAGCACATTTTCACTACTACGAAGTGTTATAAAAAATTACCTTTCTATATGTATTTTCATATACACATGTAAGGTTTGATTAAGGCATTTAGTTACGAGTAGAAGTTTTCAACTTTGTTTTTACCAAATTTTTCTCTAAAATGCTTGTAGCAACCATCACATGAGTTGCTCTTTTATCAGCAATGTAGCAGAATCCTATTATGTCACATTCTTGCCAATACTTTAAATTTTTGACAATCTGAAGAATGTATAATAGGCTCTAGTTTTCTTTTGAAATCTTATTGTTGAAAGTATTGTTACATATGGCCTTTTTTTTGCCCCACTGACCCCTTCTAGTCCATCCCCACTACCCACCTCAGGCCTTCACCACACTATTGTCTGCATCCAAGGGTTATGCATATATGCATATAATTTCTTTGGTTGATCTCTTCCTACCCACCCACCCACCCACCCCAGCCTTCTCTCGGAGATTCAGTGGTCTGTTCTGTGCTTCTATGTCCCTGGATCTATTCTTAGTTTTGTTTTTTTTTTAATTTTAGAGAGAGAAAAAAACATCCATCAGCTGCCTCCCACACAACCAGGTATATGCCTTGACTGAGAATCAAACTAATTTCCTCACCTTTTATTGAAAAGTTCACTCTTTCTAATGCTATTTCTATCATAAATTGTATTTCTATATGGGGGCTGGACTCCTTCTGAACTGTTTATTCTGTACCACTAGTCTACTTGTTTATCTTTCCATCTATAACACAGTATTATAGCTACCAAATAAGTTTTGTTACCTGGTAGGGCCCTACCTTATTGTACATACCTTTTCTATTACTGCCCCTTTCCATATAAATTTTCTAATCATCTTGTCAAATCCTACAGAAAGCTCAACAATAATTATCAATGTTATTGAAATTAATTTATATATTAACACATGGTAAAGTGTCATTTTCAAGACACTGAGTCTTCCTACACATGAACATGAAATATATTTCCATTTACTTAGGTATTCTTTTTTTTACTTTTATTAATTTTTTTAGAGAGACAGAAGAAGGGAGAGAGGGAAGAAAGAAGAGAGGGAAGAGTGGAAGGGGAGAGAAAAAAAGACAGAGACAGAGACAGACAGAGAGAGAGAGAGAACGAGAACTGGTTTGTTGTTATACTTCTTGGTTGATTCCTGTATGTGCCTTGACCAGGGATCAATCCTGCAACATTGGCACATCAGGATGAGGCTCAAACCAACCCAGCCAGGGCTATTTAGGTATTCTGTAATATTTTTTCAATAAAGACTGCAATTTTCTCTTAGATTTAGATTGTTCTTAAAGCTTTGTTACTGAATATCACAATAAACATTTTCTAAATAAAATATTTAAATCCCTAGATATTTTCTCAGAAGTCACCTAGAAGTAGCTGACCACAGTTTTGCCAGAAATGGAAGTCCTATTATTAATTTCTAATTTTCCTGAATCATGGTCTCTAATATTTTTAAAAATCCAGTGTCCTATTTTTATCTCACCTTGTCATATTAAAAAGTTCTTTCATATGTCACCAAGTGTGTCACTAAGTAATCTATTTAGACTAGTTATAATGACAGAAAGAAAAAAAAACTCAAATTTTTTTTTTTTACAAATTAAAATCTATCTTCAATAGAATGTTTAATATTCAGAAACAAATTTATAAAAGGGATGATTTAATAATTCCAAAGAGTTATGTTTGAGTATTGGGAGTTTTATTTAGCAACATTTGGATTAGCTTTAGTTCTCAAAAAAGTGTTCTACGCCATGAGAGAAGTGGCTGCCTGGTCCACTAAAACAAGTTTTAGGACAATCACCGAGTAGGAGAACAGAATGGTTTGGGACAGAATGGTTTGGCGCAAGTCTGGAGTTAAATGCAAGAAGGAACAACAGAAATAGAGTATTGCCTCTGACTCTCTCCTGGCTTTACCCTGATAAAAGCAAGCCATAAGGAGTAGAATAAAGGCGTGCCACCCATTTAGCTCTCCTCTCCAGGGGTGCAGTCTGTAGCACCTTAGCTTCATTCATTTTTGTTATCCTAGGAAGAATTAAGTCCATTCCATTTGTAGAAGCCTCTACTGGCAGCAGCAGTTATAGCCAAAATAGGAGGAAGAAAAGAGAAAGTATTCATAAGATTTATATGGGAAAACACCAAAGAAAACGAGAGCAACCCTTAGCCAATGAAAAATGTTTAGTAGGTACAAATGAACTTTTCTTAAAAAAGCTTTTCGTTATAAAATAAAACAGATGTTGAAAGCAATACAAACTTATATTCATATTTTAAAAATGGCAGTGTTGGAGTGGGTCCCATAGGTAGAACAATTCTTACTTTTTATCCGGAATAATAATTTACATTTTACCATAAGCTTGTATTAGTTTATTATAGTAACTTGTGTGTGTGTGTGTGTGTGTGAATGCAGTCCTGCATTACCACAAATTATGCAGTCGAGTTTCCCACATTTGGGGAAATCGCAGGGTTCGGCACATCCCGAGTACAACAGATAAGCCTTGCCTTGGGAAAACCACCTTCGTGATCATGGCATCTCCCCTGCTACATATGTATAATAACTTGTTAAAGACTAACTAAAGTTAAAATAAATAAATAAATAAATATTCCCTAGGGTGAAAAAGTAGATTCAAGGCACTAAATGTATCATTTTTTAAAAAAACCATCTGAAGAAGTTACAGAGCTCTTGATCTACTTAGGAACTAACATGATCTTTGGCCAGACATACAACTCTAAATAAATTAGATGTCTCGTACAGTATCCGAAACATTCTAGAATATTCAAAAAATATGCTCTTTTTTTTTTTTGTCCTTTGGGAATAATTTTTATTTTTTTTATTTTTTATTTTTTTTAACATTAAGATTTTTATTTATGATTATACATGGAAATTATAGAAATACAATAAATTTTTATTTATTTATTTATTTTACATTTTTTTTAAATTACATAAAGCTTTACGAAGATTAGTACATATATCTCTTTTTCCCCCTGCCCTTCTGCTCTTTCTATTCTACAATAAAGATGCTTTTTACTGTAGAAAATATTTACTTCATATACTTGATGTACTTTGATCTTCATTACAATTCTATATCATAAATTAGAACTAACGTTCAGTCATGTTTACATCTTATTATATAGGAGAAAAATGAGGCCAAGAAGAAATAAGTCTTTAATATGCTCTTTTAAATACATTCACTTTCATTCTCAATAGACTAATCTTCCAAAAAGGAGTCCAACATACCATTCACAGGACTCAGAATTCACTTACCTGGTGTGTCCTAAAGATTCCCGCCATATTGGTAGCATCACAACTGGTTTAACTGCACACTCCAAAATAGCTAAAGCCAGCGCAAATTCTCTGGGTTTGCTACACATCTGAACTGCCTTGATCCAATTTGCCCTATATTTCAGAAGGAAAAACAAACATTTCACTTCATTGATTCTAAGTTATAAGCACAAGGGTTGTAATTTATGATACCTCCATCTTACAGGATATATGTTTCTAGGCTAAGCAGATATAAATATACTGCTACTGGAATTTTCTATCTCAAAGAATAATAAATTTTGACCATTGGAATGAATCCCAAAGGTCAATTAGTCCTCCAACTTCTTAAACCATCAACAGTGTTCTGGTCTCCTTTGATCTCTACTTCATTCCAGGGATAAAGAGTCTGTTTTTCAGAAATCTCCCCAATGTTAGTGTTGGTTCAGTAACTTAGAAGTACACTCGCATCCCTAAGATCCTCAGTGTTTACCTAACTAAACTGATTTAATTCAATTCATTGGTAATAAACATTTTAAGTACACTCCTGCAATTATCATTTTGTAGTCACTATAATTCACAGCAATACATGAACCTTAGTTTCCTTTACCTGTGTGAAGCCCAATTGGGATGAAGAAAAGATGAAGGAATATTGTTTTCCAGTTGGGTGATGGTCAGTCTCAGAGTAGATATTGTAAGAACTTTGGACCCATGGACAGAACCATTCCATTTGAACTCTCCTGCAGGAGTCAGACAGAATTTGTGTGCAAGATGTCTTCTCTTATCATGGTCTTCTCTGTGCTGGTGCTTATTCAATGCAAATGAATTGGTAGAGTATTGATTGTGGTAGACACGATATTTCCCTTCTTGACCCAACTTAAAGTAATTGTTGATATTTCCTTTCATGACCACTTCCTTTTTGGTGCTCAAACGTGAAATTTCTCCTTGAGAGTTAACTACCAGAACCTGACAAAGAAAATAAAAAGATTCCATTGTTAATATCTAATAAGCAAACTGTCTTTCAATAATTTGTACTGTAATCATTCCAAATATATCTTATGAAGTTTAAAAGTAAAAGCTATGTTATAATTAAATGATCAAAATTTCTGCCACCCTGACCAGTTTGGCTCAGTGGATAGAGCGTCGGCCTGTGGACTGAAAGGTCCCAGCTTCAATTCCAGTCAAGGGCATGTACCTTGGTTATGGGCACGTCCCCAGTGGGGAGTGTGCAAGAAGCAGCTGATCGATGTTTCTCTCTCATCGATGTTTCTAACTCTCTATCCCTCTCCCTTCCTCTCTGTAAAAAATCAATAAAATATATTTTTAAAAAATGTCTGCCAAAAAGAAAGAAAATTAACCTCTATTAAATGCCTATTATGTCAGACATAATTATTTTCATGCATCTCAAATATACACACAAAACTACAAGTGTAAATCATTCACCAATCATTATTTCAAGTCTACAATATACAGGTTAGGGGAAAAGGAGGGCATTTCATGTACTACTCCCTCCAAAAATATATTTCTAAAAATACCTTTTCTTCTGCTCCTTTTATCAATTTCAGTTTTAGTAGAAGAGTCTGAGGATAATCTAAAATAATGTTTTCAAAGAGTTGATGCCAGTCCTTTTGTGAATTATGAAATCAATAGTGGGCCTTATTCAGCTTTTTTAAAAAATGAAATATACCAGTAATATAATAGAAGAGAAAATAACAGAGTGCTTCCCACAGTACTGCAAAATACTATTTCAGGACACTTAAAAAAAAAAAAAAATATATATATATATATCTAAACTAATAAAAGGGAAATAGTAAAATTAACCGTTTCTTTGGGACGGGGTAAGCCACGCCCATCAGCCAATCAGAGGGACTGTATGCAAAATAGTCCAGTCAAGATGGTGGAGGTGGGAGCCGGCAAGAAGCCACAGACTGCGGCCTCTGCCGCAAATAGAGGTGGCAGCCGAGGGAGGGAGCAGTCAGTCAACCCGGGGGCTTCGATGGGCCTGGATGGGTCCCAGGGAACACATGCACGGAGGCTGCTAAGCCTCAGAGCGACCCCACTCAGGCCCATTGCGGGGGAAGCGGGACCAGCCGGCCGAGGAACTGTGATTGGTCTGGGTGGGTCCCGGGGCACACACGCACGGAGGCTGCTAAGCCTCCTTCGAACCCACCCAGGCCCATCGCAGCCAATTTGGGGGTCGGACCAGCCGGCTGCCCCAGGGGCTGCGATGGGCCTGGGTGGGTCCTGGGGCACACACGCACAGAAGCTGCTAAGCTTCCGTGCATGTGTTTCCTATGACCCACCCAGGCCCATCGGAGCCGCAGCAGTGGTGGGCTGGCTGGGCAGCTGGAGGCAGAGGGGCTGCGATCGGTCTGGGTGGGTTCCGGGGCACACGCACGGTGGCTGCTAAGCCTCAGAGGGACTCACTCAGGCCCACGACAGTGGGGGCGGAACCAGCCGGCAGAGGGGAAGCTTTAGTGAGGGAAGGAGACCTGCTCCCTTTTTCTCACACACACACGCCTCCTGGGCCCACTTTCTCGCTGGCTCCATTTTCTCTGCCACAGGGGCAGGGGTCTCCTGTGAGTGGCCCTATCTCCCTTCAGAGCTGGGATGAACCCCCAGGGGAGCCAGGAGATGGAGAGATGGGCAGGGGGCAGGCGGAGCAGCAGCCAAGGGAGAGTTTGGGGGAAGTAACCAGGTGGGGGAGAGGTGCAACAGGATGGAGGGAAGAATTTTATAAAAGAGTCAGTGGACAGCAGAGTTAAAAAAAGAGGATGTATGAGGGAACTGTAGGGCCTATAATGAAAACC
>PVJC01010751.1:0-43046 GCA_004026665.1 Murina feae | reverse complement strand
GGCTGGGGCCATGGCTGCCAAGGAGGGGATGAGGGGGCTGGAGCCATCAAGGACCCCGCAGGCATCGCCCAGCAGCACCTGCTTGCCCATCTCCATAGTGTGGAGCAGACAGGCCCGGCAGAGAGCAGAGAACCAGGTGCAGTGGGTCCAAGCCATCAGTAGCACTTCTCCTGAGTGCTCCCGAATTGGATGAAGTCCAAGTCCGGCTGAGGGACCTCCCCACTTGCCCTCCTCCTCCCCCACCTGCACCCTCACCCCAATTTACCCGTGCACGAATTTCGTGCACCGGGCCCCTAGTTTAAAATAACAATGTTGAAGAGAATATTGGGAAAAAGGTATTTTTATGGGAATATAAAATAATACTTTCTGTAACATTGTTGGGCAATATGTATAAAAAACGATTACTTAGCAATTCCATATCTAGAATTTATTCTGAGGAAAAAATAAAGATGACATTCAAGGATGTGTCTTTAAAGAGGTTTGCTTCTGGAAATAATCCAAATACCCAACAATGAAAAGGAGTAAATACATCCTTACAGGAAAATGTTCCCCACAAATGGAAATGTTGCAGCACCAGGAACAATATGTATAGACGCAGAAAGGTGACAATGTTAAGTATAGAAACCCAATGTGTGTATCAACAGGGCAGGAACTGACACAGTGCTGGAGCCTACAGGGAGGAGGAGCTCATTTAATCCCCTTACCTCACTCCACAGGTAAAGAAAATGGCCTTCCTAAAGTCATTAGCAACATTAGTTTCTTCCTTCTTCTGTCAACCCCCCTGGCCATGAGGATGGCACAGCTGCAGATGTCTGCTGGGGACTGTCAGACACTGTGCCATGCCTTATGCATTTATAATTGTATCCAAGACAGAAAGAGGCTGACGATAATAGGACAGGGAGAGGATGATCAGTAACAGGGGGCCTCTGAGAAACTGTATGCCTGGGGCTAGGGCACAGATGAAGTGACCAGTCTCGGGTAGAATGAGGAATCCCCTTTTTTTTATTGAAGTGGACAGAGGTACAAGTGACTTTGTAGGTTCCACAAAAAGGGTGTTTCCTTCTAATGGCCTCTACTTTCTTTGTGAAGTTGAAGAGGTTACTGGGAGTAAGTGAGTATCTTTGAATCACAAGTTTAAAAAATATGGAGGCAACTGCTGAGAACAGTGAGAA
This sequence comes from Murina feae, assembly GCA_004026665.1. Lineage (NCBI taxonomy): Eukaryota > Metazoa > Chordata > Mammalia > Chiroptera > Vespertilionidae > Murina > Murina feae. The sequence goes on along the minus strand of PVJC01010751.1, from coordinate 41,874 downwards.
GAGGTAACATGGAAAACAGAAAGGCTATGGGTTGGTGCTGAGGCACTTCGGAGGAGGAGCAGGAAGCTACTGTGGCACAAACCTATGACCTGCTTTCCTCCATCATCACTTGCAGTCTAAATGTGAGCATGGAGAAAACACGCATAAAACAAATCCTGTCAGGTTAGGCAGCATTAAACCTTCAGAAAGTAAATATGCTTTTTTATTTTTAAAATTTGTGAAATTGGGGAGAGAAGAATGAGGTTCAGATGGATACAGTTTGATTTAATCAGAGACTCTAAGCCATCTGCTTAGATTTGCGTCTATATATCACTGGCCCAGAGAAATGGAGACAAGAGCTCTTCAATTAAAAAAACCTGCACATTCCTCGTTATTCTTTTTAATCTTACAAGGATCCTAGTTCTGGAAGATAACGCTTTAAGGACACATAGTTTGAGATGTTAAGGATCTATAATCAGATTTTGAACAATAAAAATGACTGTTCCTCCCTTCAGGCATGTGGCCTGAGATTCTTGCATGCCTTCTGCAAGCTGTAAGAAGCACTCTGTGGATGCTAAGATCTCTGGGCTCTAAGAATTCTTGCTTTCCTCTAGATTTTCCTACAGCATGAGAAAGAAATCAGTCTGCTTGGAAGACAGGAAAGAAACTAACACTTGGAAAGTTAGAGAAAGTTATATGAATCCAGACAAATTTTCAGAAAATGAGAATGATTCAAATTTAATATGGCACAAGTTACTCTGGATGAATTGCTTTCTCTTCTCTGAACTGTCTTGAAAATAAGTGTACTTTATTTGTCTGCCAACACTGAAACTAATTCCTCTAGAACAGCGAGGCTTTGTTTTTTGCATTCAACTGAAATTTTGTTTCCTGGCATCCTATAAAATCAAAGAGCTACTATGCTTTGTATATGTCAATACCTTACTTATCCTATACTAGAGGCCCGGTGCACAAAAATTTGTGCACTTGGGGTTGGAGGGGGGGGTTGTCCCTCAGCCTGGCCTGTGCTCTCTTGCAGTCTGGGACACCTCAGGGGACGTCCACCTGCCGGGTTAGGCCTGCTCCCCGGGGGGATCGGGCCTAAGCTGGCAGTCAGAAATCCCTCTGGCAGCCTGGGAGCCCTCAGGGATGTCCACTTGCCAGCGGGGAGCAGGTCTAAGCTGCAGTTGGACATCCTTAGCACTGCTGAGGAGGCAGAAGAGGCTCCCGCCATCACCGCTGTGATGGCAACTGTCAGCCTGGCTTGTGGCTGAGCAGAGCTCCCCCTGTGGGAGTGCTCTGACCACCAGGGGCAGCTCCTGCATTGAGCACCTGCTCCCTGGTGGTCAGTGTGTGTCATAGTGACCAGTCATTCCTAGTCGTTCTGCTGTTGGGGTCAATTTGCATATTACCCTTTTATTATATAAAACAGAGGCCTGGTGCATGGGTGGGGGCCAGCTGGTTTGCCCTGAAGTATGTCCCAGATCAGGGTGGGGTTCCTGCTGGGGTGCCTGGCCAGCCTGGGTGAAGGGCTGAGGGTCATTTTCAGGCTTCTCACAGCCCTTTCAGGGTGGGGGAGTCCCACTGGGGTGCCTGGCCCACCTGGGTGAGGGGCTGATGGCCGTTTTCAGGCTGGCCACGCCCCCCGGCGATCCAAGCTCCCAGCCTCTCTTTTTTTTTTTTTTCCCCCTGGGATTTATTTATCTTCTATAATTGAAATTTTGTAGCCTTGAGCGGAGCCCAGGTCCAGCAGGAAGCAGGAATCTGGGATTTATTTATCTCCTATAATTGAAACTTTGTAGCCTTGAGCGGAGCTGGGGGCTGGCCAGGACAGGGGGGAAGCTTGGCTTCCTCCATTGCTGGGGGAAACTCAAGCCTCCTGCTCACTCCAGCTCCATAGCCACCATCTTAGTTGGGTTAATTTGCATACTCACTCCTGATTGGCTTGCGGGCATGGCTTATGCGTGACAGAGAGATGGTTAATTTGCATGTTTCTCTTTTATTATGTAAGATAATAAAGAGGAAATATGCAAATTGACCATCACTCCAACACATAAGATGGCAGCCCCCATGTGGACACAAGATGGCTAACAAGGAAGGGCAGTTATGGGCATCAGGCCAGCAGAGGAGGGCAGTTGTGGTTGACCAGGCCTGCAGAGAAGGGCAGTCGGGGGGGGATCAAGCCTGCAGGGGAGGGCAGTTGGGGGTGACCAGGCCGGCAGGGGAGACCAGGCTGGCATGGGAGGGCAATAAGAGGCAATTAGGCCCACAGGGGAGCAGTTAGGCGTTGATCAGGCTGGAAGGGGAGTGGTTAGGGAGTGATCAGGTTGGCATGCAGAAGTGGTTAGGGGCAATCAGACAGGCAGGCAGACGAGCAGTTGGGAGCCAGCAGTCCTGGATTGTGAGAGGGATCCCAGATTGGAGAGGGTACAGGCTAGGCTGAGGGACATACCCCCCATGCATGAATTTCGTGCACCAGGCCTCTAGTCATTAATAAAATTTGAAAGTAAATTCTACTAATACATCTATATTTATAATCTAAAAAATTATAATAGCAAACATTTTAAGAACAGAGACCACTTTTTATTATGAATGTTAAATCAGAGTATTTTTAAAAAGTATTACCCTAACCCTAACTGAAGGTTTCACCAAAACTATTTTTTAATCTTGTTTTATTTTTATCTTCCCCCCTTTCTTTTGCCACAAAGTACCCTATCCAGCAAATCTATCTAGTAATAGGGTAATATGCAAATTGGTCAGGAAGCCGTCATGTAACGACCGATCAGCAGGCTGCATGCAAAGCAGGAGTAGATGGGCAGGGACTTGCACCAGCCCAGGGACGTAAGTCTCACATCCCTGTCCCCTGCACCAACCCAGGGACTTGAGGCTCACGTCCCTGCCCCCAGCAAAGGGCCTGGGGACTTGAGGCTCGGGTCTCCAACCTCTGCAATGGGCCTCCTGGGATGTGAGACTTGCATCTCTGCCCTCGGCAAAGAGCAAACAGCAATATTAAAATATTTCCTCTAATCAATTCCCTTTTAATGTGCACAAATTTCATGCACCGGGCCACTAGTTAATATATAATAAAGAAAAAAATGGTTTTCTGCTATGCTTTTAGTTATTTCCAGAAATATTTTTAGGCACAAGACTCCATGTGTTTTGCTGTATAGGGACAAAAATTGCAAGAGGAGGCCTAGAATACAGCAGCCATCTGTCAATATTTAAAGAGCAATCCTACATGGCTCGAGAGAATAAAACTTTGAGCAAAGCAGTCAGTTTTTTCCCAAGGAAGGGAATCAATTTTTTTTTGCTATACTTAAGAAACACAAGTCCAAGGAAAAGGTTTAAAAGCTAGAAATGTTCTTGAAAACCTAAGTTGAAAACAGTAAAACACGACTACATAACAGGTGTGAATGATGGGTTTGCCCACCTTTGGTGACATCTGGAGTTACGGTAGTGTTTTTGATATCAGGAGTGGCAGTTGTTTGTTCTGTCTGTGCAGGAAATTCATTGCGACTGCGAGGTTGTAGTGGTTGAGTAAATTTGGGGCCACGACCTTTAAAAAAAATTTTAAAAACTTTATTCTTTTATCTACATCAACTTGATTAAAATTAAGTTATTTTAGAATGCTTTTTAACATATTTATGGAAAATTATATCACAAACCCAGGGAATATGAACATTTCACATTCAAAGGAGGCATACCTTTGGCTATTTTTGGAGGGACTGTAGTGTTTTTGAGGTCATTGCTGTTCCGAGGAGGTGGAGGTTGAGTAAGTTTTGGAGGACGACCTTGAAAAATGGTTTAGAAGAGTTTACATGCTTTGCTTATAAAAACCATAGTTAAAAATAGTAATTTAAATGTCTTTACTATTTCCTAGAATACTTAATACTTCACAGTAATTTTAAATCTCAGAGAAATATGTCAGAAGGATAAATATATTCTATACTAAAAGCACATATATACTGGGATTTCTCAGTTTTTAAATAAACTGTGTGAGAGTAATCTTATGAAGGAAAATAATGGGGAGGCAAATAATGTTGAACTCTAAAGCTATAAAAATTTCACTGCATTTTAATGGGATAGACTACCCATAAATTCATTTGAGAAATATTTATGGAGGGCCCCCTATGTGTTAGGCACTGTGGTAGTTCTTAGAGCTACAACAGTAAACAAAGTATTAAAACATTATATAATATTGAAGGAAGTTACTCCCACTTTTAATTTATTCAAAGTAAAATTCACTTAGACTGAAGTTACTATTATAATCAATTGTTAGTGTTTATGTGAAATGAATATATTACATGAGACCTGATTAAAAATTAAGACTGAGAATAGATTTGGAAAGCAATCTCATTATATCATCTCTGATGACGCCCTTCATCCAACTCGTAATTTTGAAACTTTGATGTCGAACTTTTCAAGAGGATAACTGTAGCTTTTTAAAAATTCCTTTAAGAAGATAATATAAGTTAGAGGTTAAACATATTGTTATTAACTATCTTCTCTGAGAACAGCACTTAATTAGCATTTTTTAAATATATTTTATTGACTTTTTTACAGAGAGGAAGGGAGAGGGATACAGCTAGAAACATCGATGAGAGAGAAACATCGATCAGCTGCCTCCTGCACACCTGCCACTGGGGATGTGCCCGCAACCAAGGTACATGCCCTTGACGGGAATCGAACCTGGGACCCTTCAGTCTGCAGGCTGACGCTCTATCCACTGAGCCACACTGGTGAGGGCTAGATTAGCATTTTTAATTAATCCAGTGACAATACCATGTCTGAAATATACTGTTACTTTACCTTTAAGAATAAACTGGCATCCCAGCAGCTCCACTTTCATGGCAATTTTCTGCTGCCATTGGGTAGGATTCACTCTAATAAAACGTGCAATAATTGGTGGCAAAAAGTTATTACGCACATCCTGGTGATAATCTTTGTTTCCTTGAAATATCTTTAAAAAACAACAAAAAATTGGTACTTTACATCAACAGAAGCCAGGGCTAAATTGCTCCACTGAAACATGGTTTTGTTTTGGGCCTTAAATGACATCTGCAAAGTATGACAATAAGAATTAATTTTTAAGAAAGTAAATGAATCATAACTTGGAAAACTATTAAGATGCTGCACACACTTTCTTTTTAGAAATAATTGAATTCCCATCACTCTTTACGCCTCCGTGCCCTCTTCCGCCCCCCCCCCCCCCCCCCCCCCCCCCCCCCCACCGCTGCTCACAGCCATGAGCGCTCTCCTTCTTGCTCGATTCCCCCCCACCCCCTCCACACTCCTCGGAACTGTCTGCCCACTCTCTATCTGAAGTCTGTTCTTATGTTAAGAAGCTTCACATTATTCATCAAAAATTTATAAAAGAAAAATATGAAATATAAAGATGATTTTAAGATGATGCAAACATAACAAGAATGCGAACTTGGCAATCTGAGAAGAGAGCTTCGACCGCAATAATATGGTATGTTGTTACTCATAAATTAGTAACTCCAATCCTATGGAATTACCAACTATTCCATCTTTGTTTACATATGTTGACTTTATTTTCAAAATAAAGCCTAATTGGATATATGAGATCTTAGAAGAAATGCTTTACTGTGAACTTTTCATAATTTTTCTCCCAATAAATAGATTGAAAGTGAGCATATACCAACACAACAGATATATACCTCCACCTAGTGGATAAACTACATAAACAGTTGCCATATTCTGTTTTCTTGTTGCTCTGTGAGCCAGAAAAGTGACAGTTACTTACCCAATTTAACAATTATCACTAAACAGCAACAAATGCATTATATAACCCTTAGGTAAAAATGTGATTTCAAGTAATATCTCAACTATTCAAGCAAATGACAGTACCTTACACTGGAAAAGCTCTTAATTATAAAGCATTTCATAAGATTAACTCAGTTGCTCTTTATGACAACCCTATGATCAGACAGAACCCAGGAAACTGAAGCTCAGAATGGGATCCCATGGCCAGTCAGTGATAGAGCAATGACTTGAATCTGGGTCTTCTGATTTATGCTCAGGGCTCTGCTAAGCAAATAAAGAGCCCTCTGTTCCTTCAGGTCAAATCATCTATAGTTAGTTTCTAAAGACCATCAGCAAGTGAGCACCTGCCTAAAATCAAAGTGGTTTGTTTGTACTAGTTAAGGTAAGAGCAAGTAAATATTTACTTTCTCAATCAAGCCATTTCCAAATATTATAGCTATTTTTTTTCCTGGCTGATTCACATGACATTAGATTACAAATTTCTAGGATGTATTAATATCTTTCATTTTCTAAGAGGTTTATTTTGAAATTATAATAATCTCCACACTAGTAAGCTTCCATTATTTCCTCAAATATTACTTTGAAATAAAATAAAGGCAATATTATTTACAGTTTATTGAATTAGTGGAACAAATAATAAACAAACATAAAAACTCAGGTATCTCTGAGATTTTACTCCGTACTGCAGTCTCATTTTTATAAAAAATTTAAAGGAGACAGATTTTATAAAAACTAAGCAAGCCCTAGCTGGTTTAACACAGTGGATAACAGTGGATAGAGTGTCGACCAGCGGACCAAGGGGTCCTGGGTTTGATTCCAGTCAAGGGCACGTACCTCAGTTGCAGGCTCCTCCTGGCCCATGCCCTGGTCAGGACTTGTGCAGGAGGCAACCAATCAACGTGTTTCTCTCACATCGATGTTTCTCTCTGTCTTTCCCTTTCTCTTTCCCTTTCCACTCTCCCTAAGGGGGGAAAAAAGAAAAACAAAACAAAAAAAAACCCACCAAAAACAAATCTGAAGTAAAATAGATTTGCTATAGTCTGGTCAGCATGGCTCAGTGGTTGAGCATTGACCTATGAACTAGGAGGTCATGGGTCAATTCCTGGTCAGGTCACATGTCTGGGTTGGGGGGCTTGGTCCCAGGTGGGGGGCATGCAGGAGGTAGCCTATCAATGACTCTCTTTCATCATTGATATTCCTATCTCTCTCCCTCTCTCTTTCTCTCTGAAATAAATTTTTTTTAAAAAGATTTACTATAGTTAACCTATGAACATCTATTAGAAATTCCTATGTAGAAGGAGATTTGCAAGGTGTCATGAGGGAAAAATGAAAATGGAAATCAAAGTTCCCATTCTCAGGGAACTTAAATTTATTGGTTGTTAGCACGCACAAATACGGCATACTATGAAAAGCACATATTATAAAAACAAGTTGTACATACATTCCCATTTCAAAACAAAACTCAAAACTCTCTCATTCTGCATGTATGTGCTCATGCACATCTGCATGCTTTGAAAGGGTGTGAAAATGAAGATACCAATTATCTCTGTGTTGGGGGCAGGTGAGGGAGCTGACGGGCTAACATAAGGGAAGTCAAAGACTGTTATTTTGTATAGTTCCATGCCAGGAGTTCCATTTCTATCCATGATTGGATTTAACCTTTTGCTTTAAATTTCTGAAAAATCAAATAAAATACATGAAATCAAATAAAAATGGTTTTCAGACACTGAACAGGCAGCATAGGGCGATAATCCCTGAGAAAAGGGAAACAAATGAGGTGAGCCCTTTTCCTGTCCCAATATTGCTTAGAGAGGGCCTAGTGTTTTACCGAATCAAGGAGACAGAACTCAGAGATGAGAGGTCAAGGCAGTTAAATTAGCAGGGTACAGGACAGGAGGGAAGAAGACTGCAGAAATACTTCTAGATCTGTAGGAAGATTCCCCTTAAATCTTCAGCTGAATATGAAAAAACTGTCTGAGGACAGGTGAACAACCACCAGAAAGGAGCCAGTAGAACAATTCCGAGAGCCACAGAGAGCTGGCAACAGCTCACACTGCCAACAGCCAGAGTGAAGAAACACATGGGATGTTGTATTGAATATTTAGAACACTATTTCCTCAGTAGTAGGGAAAAATTAGAAAAGGCTGCTCAAGTCCTACATAATAAAGCAAAAATGCAATATAAAGATTTTCAAGTAATCTGTGTCCCATTTCAAACACAATTAAAGGAATAATACAAAATGAAATCTAGCACCAAACAATGAAGTTTGCAATTTCTACAATGTAAATATAGTTTATCAGTCACAATTCATCAGACATGTAAAATATGACCCATAATATCAGTCAACATAAAAGGATCTAGGACATATTAGTAGATAGAATTAGTAATCAAGGGCACTGAGTTATTATATACTCCACATGTTTCTGGGGTAATGGAGAAAGCAGGAGCATGTTATTGAGAGACATGGAAGAAAATTTAAAGCCCCGACCTGAAAATCTAGAGGTGAAAATACAATACTGAAGATAAATACCCAAGATAGGATTAATCGCAGATCAGACATTCCAGACTAGATTACTAAATTTGAAGACAAAACAGTAGAAATTTTTAGAGCTAGAACACAGAGAAAGACGAAAACCATGAATAACATCAGTGAACTGTAAGACATCTTCAAAAGTCATAATATTCATGTAATGAGAACTCAAGAGGAGACATATTTGGGTAAAAAAAAGGTCTACAATTTTCCAAATTTGATGCAAATTATAACCAACAAATCCAAGAAACTCAAAGCCCAAGAAGAAGAAACAATAAGACAACTACACAAAGCACATCATAATCAAATAACTTGAAACAAATGATAAAAAGAAAATCTTAAAAGTAGCCCAAGGAAAAAAAAAGACACATCACATATTGAGCAACAATGATTAAGAATGTAGCAGAATTCTCGCTGAAAACAATGCAAACCAGAAAACAATGTAAGCATAATCAAACTATTGAAACCAAAAACTGTCAACCTAGAATTCTCAACTCAGTAAAATTATCTTTCAAAAGGAAATTTAAAATATCTTTTTCAGAAATATAATTCAATGTTCTTAGATGTTTTTATAATATAAATATGGACATTTTTACAACTTCAAAAAATTCGCTATACCTCATAAATATAAGTATTATACTAATAAGTGTGGATGTGATCAGAATAAAAGGTAGTCAAGTTTGGGGGCATTAGAAGATATAAATGGAGAAAATATTGTTATCTGCTTCAATGGGATGGGGCTCACCAAATATGAAGTTCATGTGATACCAAGTAGGAGAGAGGAAAGAAGGCCTTGAATAACAGCAGAAGAGTTTAGATCCCTATGAAAAACTATAGGAAGCCCCTGCAGTTTTTGAACAGATGAGAAAAGTGGTAAATGAAGATATATTAATATCTCTATATATAAAAGCCTAAACGATCATTAAGATCAATAGCTATGACACACTGTGACCTCCAGGAGGCAGAAGCTCAACACAGGAGCTGCTTCCCTGTGGTCAGTACACTCCCACAGCAACCTCCCATGGCCAGCCAATCTCCCCTGGACTCTCCCTCCATCAGCAAACCTCCCGAGGTCTGCCCCCACCCTCCTATCTAGCAGGCCCTGTCCCGCAGGCGGCAGGAGGCCCCGGCCAGCCCAGCCCAGCCTGGCCCCAATCAGGACTGGGCGAGAAAGTCCTGATAGGTCCTGATTGCTGGCCAGGCCTAGGGACCCCACCCATGCATGAATATTGTGCTCTGGGCCTCTAGTATCATATATCTGATAGAGAACTGATATAAGTAAAACAAAACTCACAGAGAACTGACAGTATCATGTAACTATCAAAACTCATTAAAAATATGTGCTCATCTATCAATTCTAGATGAGAGGACTCTTACCTTCCCTGGGACATGGACTCTTGCAATTATAAGATCCTTGTGGTGGAGCAAGGCCCAGGAGCCAGGTGACAGTGATAAACATCTGGATGGGGGCCACCTGTGCCTACTCTCCACCCTTCTCAACCCCTTCAGCTGGTCTAGCATGTTTCAGGACTGTCATGTTTGTTAACTTATGTACCACAGTAGAATTCTGGAAACAAATTAGGCTTTTCCATCATTCTGTGTATTGAAATAAAAAAATTTTAAGTTCTCTTTTAGAATTTCCTAATAAAGTATTAAAAACTGAATTAAAATGTAGTGAAAAAAGAATCAATAAAGTATTGAACCCTCACAATCATCTAAAGTGACCTAGAACTGAGAATTTCCTAAAGATGCTAAAATGACCAGAAGAGGGCAGAGTAAGACCAAATGATATTTAACTTTTAGATCAGACAGGAGCTCCTGTGACTTTTGGCAAAGCTTCATTTAAAAAAATATTTTTAAGAATACCTTGCTAATCATTTTACCTTATCCTGCTCCACACCAGGCTCTCTGTACACAGTCCACCTCTGCCCATCATCACTGTATAGAATGCGGTAGGCTGACACATAGTAGCTATGCTCCACCATGGTAGAGCCAGTGGTCACAATGCCTGTGGAATGGAGAGTTGCTTTCATTAATGCACAGTCTGGTCTTTGAAGTCTGCTCACCACTGAAATATAAACACTGTTCAAACATCTTTGTCCATGACACATTACCACATCTAAGTGCAAGGTTTCATTAGAACAGTACCGAAATCCTTGGCTTTGCTCCCTGGTAGAGAATGGGAGAATTATGAGCACACATAAGGAAAGAACGATTCTATTTTAGCAGTCCGTGTTCATAGCCTGTGTTCATATCGTTGTAAAATATATTGCACCTACAGACTAAAAATGACTTCCTAGGAACGAACAGATTAAAGATGATTACTAGTATTATTTTCAGTACCAAAGCAAAATAAATCTTTAACAAAATCAACCCCAACCAATTATGCTGATCACTTGTTAAACTGCTCTAAATAATTAAATTCATACTCAGCACATGTGGAATATTATTTATAGCACTTAGAGTACACTCCTTGTACATAAATTTCTTTTAATGACTATAATAGATGGTTATTTCAGATGTCTCCGGATCCCTTTACTGAAACACTACCTTAAAAGAATCTTATTACAATAAGAAAAGCTAGTAAGACTCAAATACCAACTCCTCTCCTGTCATGCTTTTTATAAAACCATCCATCTTTAGTAACATTAACACCAGTAAAGAAAACTTAAAACCACATTATTAAATTTGCAATGACTAAAGTTTCTATAAAAAGCTTAGATGACACCAGGTTTTAAAATAAAATCATAAGTTGTTCTAAAAAAAACCACAAATTGTTCTAAAAAATTACATCTCTTAACCTGTTATCTTCTTTTCCTTGTTGAGATCTATTTGTAACCACTGATACTCATTAGTGGTTAAAGCAGCCCAGGGAGGCCCTGGTTTCTTCAGCCTGGCCTTTTCGGGTCTCCAGCTGTTCTCCTGCCCTGTGTGGTCCGTCCACTCCAGCACAGACGAAGCTGTTATCTGAGGATCGGCAATCACACCAGACTCCATGCCCAGAGTTCCATAACAACCTGAAACAAAAAAGAAAGTCACTGCGTTTCTAGCTATAAACTTAAAATCTATAAAAACTTGCTCACTGCCAACTTTCTATTGTACCTGTACACACTAAAGCACATACTACACTGTAATAGAGAAATTTCAAAACTAGGCACGTTTTTGAGGTCTGTGTTTTGTGTTTTGTCAGGAACTGTGTATATTATTCATGAGCAATCATTAGTTCAATGGTGATATATTACCCTCTCCCCAGAACAAGCTCCCAGGTCAATGGGTGACTCACACTCCTTCCAGTGTTTGCTCAAATGTTCCATTCTCCCTGAGGCTTGTCCTGATCCCATCAGTCTCTCCTGCATTGTCTAGCCTTCCTCCTTCATTTTTTACGTATTTTATAATATTATAAACAATACATAAATAAAAACTGACTTATTCACTGTTGTCTTCCTAGACCAGAACAGTCCTTGATGAATAAAGGAAGGCACTCAAATATTTTCAGTCAAATGTATGAATTACCTTTTTCAAACAAGTTCAAAAATCACCTTTCCTAGAAAAAAAATTCCTTGCTTCCATGATCATTTTCCTGTTAACATAGAACTTCACTTATTTCATTCATTATTTTATTAAATGCCCTTCTAACCTCATAGGTGTCATTGTGGCAACTAAATAAGAAAGTACAACAAACAGCAACTAGCACAAAGTCTGGCATCCAGTGTTCAAAAAATATTAGCCACTATAAAAATTATTGTAAGTTATAAAGTCCATGAAAGGCTTACCACTTGTCTTAAATGTGAAAAGACTTGTAGATAAGTGTCCCCTGAAAGAGAGAGAGGTTTTTTTTTGTGACATATCACATAACATATGACTTCCCCAAGTTTGTCTTAGTAAACCTTTTTGTGTTTACTGTACAAAGAACTAAGAGTATTCTCTGGCTATATATTAGACAATCGATAAACTCCTAGTTAAAATAAAAACTCTCATTTCTAAGCAGAACTTCTGACAGCATAAATAACTTTCTCTACAAGTATCTAGTTCCTAGTTTCATGACTGTGCAAATGTGTCCTCGTAACCTTGAATACATGTTTCTCTTTTATTTCTTTTTCATGAAATAGACGCCTAAGCCTTTCTTGTGGCAACTGCTTCTGGTGAAGGTGCACTGAAAGGGGTAAGTCTCAGATAAGGAGGTTCCAATTTCCTGGGGTAAACAGGCTACTGCTGAGAGAGACTGCATTTGTTACAGGGAATCAGCATGTCTAGAACAAGTTACGGAGTTGCAGGGCAGCACTGCACTTTGATTTCAAAGTATGGGGCTCCTGCCTTAAGTATAACATCCAGGTCATTACAAGTAGATGCAACTTGTCCTTATTTAAGTACTAGAGGCCCGGTGCACAAAATTCGTGCATGGGAGGGTGGGGTCCCTCAGCCTGGCCTGCACCCTCTCCAATCTGGGATTCCTGTGGGATGGGGCCTAAACCAGCAGTTGGACACCCCTCTCGAAGTCCAGGACTGCTGGCTCCTAACTGCTTGCCTGCCTGCCTGCCTGCCTGCCTGATCGCCCCTAACTGCCTCTGCTTGCTGACCTGATTGGCCCCTAACAGCTTGCCGACCTGATCGGCCCCTAAGAAATTAGATACGAAAGTACAGAGCTTTTGATTCTACTTTAACATAGAATTCAAACATAGGCAAAACTAATCTATGATGTTAAAGGTCAGAATATTGTTACATTTGAGGGAGATGAATGGTGAAGAGGGGCATGGGAGGGATTCTGGGAAGCTGATAAATGTTCTATATTTCTTGATCTGGACAGTGGTCACATCAGTGTGCTTATTACTTTGTAAAAATTCATCGAGCTATAGGTTTGTTCATCCTGGGTCACATAGACTATAAGGAATCCTGCCAGCCAGTTGCCCCTTAACTGGTCCCTTGCTGGCCTAGTCTCTCCCTAAATACCCCCTGCTGGCCTGGCCACCCTCTAACTCCCCCTCCATTGCTGGCCTGGCTGCCCCCTAACTGCCCCCCTGCTGGCCTGGCTGCCCCCTAACTGTCTGGAAGGAAGTCGAACGTCCAGAAGATGTCTGGTCAATCTGGTCTAATTAGCATATATTAACCTTTTAACTCTGTCTAAAGATAGAACATGGGAAAGAAAGGATCTTCATAAAAGCATCTAGAAGAAACCAAAAGAAGGAAAGGAAGCTGACTGCATACTAGTGATGGGTAGATGGCCTGGCATGGCTTGTTCTGTGTGGCCCGTGAGCAAAACATCTTTTTTACATGGTTAGAGGGTTGTAAATGAAACAAAAAAGGGAAAAGTGACAGAGCCATGTGCCCCAGAAAGGCCCAAAATATTTGCTAGCTGGTCCTTAAAGAAAAATTCTGCTAACTCTTGCTTTCTACTGCTGAGGGTATGGTCCATTCCTGTCTTCTGCATGGAAACTGGCCCACGGCCTCCAAAGAGAAGCCGGTTTCAGACAGGCTTAGTACTGTGTATAGGACTGAGCATACCTAAGAGGCAAGATTCAGACACAGAGGAGGAGTACTGCATTTCTCTCTAATGTCTGAATTTCCGCTTATTTATGTCTAGCCTATGTTTTGTAAAATAGTGGAATGTCATGGGAACCATGAAAATACATTCTGAATATATTCTCTGAGGATGAGAGGGAGATTCATAATACTACCACTTCTGATTAATGTCAAAATTTAATTCACATTCAAAGTGTTTCAATTATTCTCAGGTCACCCTGGGTCACACAGGCTATAAGGAACAGAGTAGTTACATGTTCTGGTCTTTAAAATGAAGTATGGATTCAACAAAATATTTCTAGACTCATATTCTATGCTTTTTCAATACTTAGAAAAGAAGAAACACACCAAAGCAGCTTGAAAATGACTACCTTTGGACAGAGAACAAGCCAAGTATTACAACCTTGCCTGTCCTCCTCAGCACATGCAGACACTGAGCACACAAAAATGTAAGAGCTAAGTGCACAAATGGTCCTTCCTGAACACCACTAACTGCTCCATTGCTGAGGCCTTACCAGCCCCCATCCCACCCCTGCCCTGCATGCTTATTATAAACAGCATGTGTACTTACACCACAGACGTGACGTTGTTAGCCAAAGAACTTTCATAGTACGGGATACCTTTACTAATTACAACACTGATCTGGCCACCTAGGGTGTTTGACACCACTCCCGCATGCACACCGGCCATGCACAATGGTGAGGACTTGAGGAAGGGGAAAAAGAAGTCAGTTTTTTCTTTTCTTTTGATAATTCATACATAAGACTTATACTTCCTCAATAAATTAGTTTATCTGGGCATTTTCCTCAATAAACATGGGACAGATTATTGATGTCATAATATACATTTTTACAAGAAAAATAATAAAACATTACATATTACCCAAAACAAGTAATTCCTAGAAAAATATCAAAACAAAGATATGCAATAGGTACACATTTACCTATTCTGAAATTTAAAAACATAAAATCCTATCACAACTTTAACATAGTCTATAGCAGTGGTTCTCAACCTTCCTAATGCCTTGACCCTTTAATACAGTTCCTCATGTTGTGCTGACCCCCAACCATAAAATTATTTTCGTTGCTATTTCATAACTGTAATTTTGCTGTTATGAATCGTAATGTAAATATCTGATATGCAGGATGGTCTTAGGCGACCCCTGTGAAAAGGTCGTTTGACCCCCAAAGGGGTTTTGACTCACAGGCTAAGAACCGCTGGTCTATAGGCAACTTACATCTCTGTATCCATGAGGGACTGTTCCAGATATCTCAGCAAAAGGAAGCAGACAACCAGCTGGGCAGTACTTACTGTGAAATAAAAACAAGTTAAATGGCATATACCACTGTGCTTTTTTGGGGAAAAGACCAAAGCATCACATATCCATTTTTCAGTTCAATGTGAATATCCCACTCAGCACCAGCACTCCTAAAAGGCCCATTCAGACTTTCTCCGATCTGCCCACACACATCTTCACCCACAAATTTACAACAATTGTGTCATATTTACAAACAGCGTTGATTATTTAATTTCATAATGAATACAAACATATTTCTACTGTAAAATCTATTCACCACATTTAATAGCTACATGATAGTCTATTTTGTGGATAAACCATATTTATTTTACCCATCTCCTATTAATCAGATTTATGTTGATCTAAAAAAATGTTTTATATTCTTTCATTCATTCACTCACTCACTCACTCACTCACTCACCTGTGCATTCAACACATTTACTTGAATGTCTAAGTGCTGGGCTGTGCTGATACAGGGTTTACAAATGTAAACCAAACAAACATGGCTCCTGTCCTCACTGTGTTTACCTTCCAGTGGTGGGGAAGACATTAAACTGACACACAGTTAGTTGATGAGATTATGATTTGGCTATGAAGAAAAGGAACTCTATGAAGTAATTGGGAGGAATCTAACTTAATAAAAGGAATAGACTTATTATGTGCTAGACAGCATTCTAAGTGCTTCCAGTAATCCACGTAAGAACCCTATCTGGTAGGTACTATTATTATCCTCACTTTACACATGAGGACACTGAGGAACTGTTGGGTTATGTGGCTGGTGGGTGGCAGATGCTCCAGGGTCTGCTAACAACAGGCTCTGTGCTGCCTGGGTCAGGGCGTTGGGGAACGGGCTCTGAAGAAGTGTAATGCATCCCCATCGAAAGGCACTGCAAGCCTTTGAGGCAGGGAACTGTGTGTGGGGAACTGAGGATGACCAGTGCAGGTGGACTGCAGTCAGCAAGGGGGCTAAAGTGGGGGCAGGGGCTAGATCATGCACAGGCCTGTGGGCTATGGTGAGGAGTCTGGATACAATTCTAAGTAAAAAGAGAACGTCAGTAAATACTTTTGACAGTATCTGTACATAATCTGGTTCATGTTTTTTAAGAGAGTACTGTGGCCACTAGGAAAGAACCATGAGTGTATGATGGAACAGTTAGGCAGAGAGTGCAGTAGTCCAGCCAAGAGAGGATCGCAGCTCGCATTTGGGCAGTGACAATGAAGTTAGAGAGTGGAGGGCACAAGACAACACTCTCTCTGCACGGCTGTGTGCCATACACTGACGCCAGAGCTAACTCTGCAGACCAGGATCCCTCACAAGTGCTGAAGAGCAACCCATCCCATGGAAACAGAACCATTTCTGAAGACAAAGCAAAGTTTCTTTTTGAAGAGGTAGCGAGTTGCGGGGAGGTTAGTGAGATGGTCTCAGAAGATGAGAATGACTCTGCCAAGCAGAGAGGAGTAAAGTGATCCCAGGCCAAAGTTCTGAGACTTCAGAGCTGTGTACAACCATTTCAACATGAATGCATGAGACGAGATTAGAAAAATGGCCCATGACCCTGCGCCAGGATCCTGAACACCAAGCTAAGGAATCTGGATAACTTTTGTCTTAATTAGGAGCACCTGGAGATTTGTAAGCTGGGGAATGATGAGATATGTACTTTAGATAATAACTTGGCAGCAACCTCAATAGCCCCATAAGGCCAGGAAAGGTTAGAAATGAAAGGAAAAAATCAATTAAAGGTTCATTCTAGTCTAAGCACGGGATGAAGGCATAAAGCACGGAAATCGTAGTAGAAATGCTACTTGGGTAAGAACACTTAAATTCCATAACAGCCTAAACCACTTCCTTGTCCTTTGATAGAAAAGATAGAAAAGACTAGAGGCCCGGTGCATGAAAATTCATGCACTTCGGCGGGCGGGGGGTGGGGGTGTCCCTCAGCCCAGCCTGCATCCTCTTGCAGTCCAGGACCCCTCAGTGGAAGTCTGACTGATGTTTAGGCCAACTCTTCCAGGAGGGATTGGGCCTAAGCTGTCTGGCAGCCTAGGAGCCCTTGGGCAATGTCTGATTAACGGCTTAGTGCTGCTGCAGAGGCAAGAGAGGCTCTTGCCACCACCACTGTGCTGGCCAGCCAAGAGCGAGCTTCTGGCTGAGCGGCGCTTCCCCTGTGGAAGCACACTGACCACCAGGGGGCAGCTCCTGCATGGAGCATCTGCCCCCTTGTGCTTAGTGCATGTCATAGTGACCAGTTGTTCCATTGTTAGGGACGATTTGCTTATTACCCTTTTATTACATGGGACTAGATGCCCGGTACATGAATTTGTGCATGGGTGGAGTCCGGCTGGACCCACGAGAGTTGGCTGGCTGACCCGCATCATAGCAACTGGTTGCTTAGGGTTTTATATAGATAAACTAGAGGTCCGGTGCATGAAATTCATGCATGGGTGGGATCCCTAGGCCTGGCTGGAGATCAGAGCCTATCGGGGCCATCTTGCCCAGTTCTGATTGGGATCAGGCCAGCTGAGGCTTGCCAGCTGCTGGCCAGGGCCAAAGGGATGGGACCAGAGGGACAAGGGAGGTTTGCCAGCCAGGGGAGGGACTGAGGAAGTTGGCTGGCTGTGGAAGGTTGGCTGTGGGAGTGCACTGACCACCAGGGAGCAGCTCCTGGGTTGAGCCTCTGCCCTGTGGTGGTCAGTGCATGCCATAGCTACTGGTAGACCGGTCATTCAGACATAACGGTCATTGAGGCTTTTATATATATAGATAATTCTTCTATTTTTATTAGCAGTTTTGTCAGATTTTGAAGAACAACTAGTTTTACTTTGAAAGTACACTACAATTACATTTTCATTGTGGAGAGGATCCAAATGCTACAATTAATGAAAAATTTAAACATCGTAACTCAATGGCTTTAAATAAACTCTGGTTTATTGAGTGAGGTCTTAGAACACTGTCTATGTCACAATGTACATTAATATTTAGTGTTAAAGAATGATGATTAAGTTGATAAAGGTACATTTAAGGGGGGGAAAAAAGGGCACAAATATGGTCATACCTGAATTCAGGTTCCAAAAAACTGGATGCAGTGTCTAAACAAGTAATTAGATCTAGAAAAGCGAAAATAAAAAAAGCATTCAGTAATACATAGATTCACTCTTGCTAAAACAGTTTCCAAATCCCAAATCATATTGTTCTAAATTTAAAAATTCTCAACAGCTGTCAAAGTAGTATTAATAACGTTTTACAAATTTCTGTTAATCAAGATTTCTTTCTGTTTTAAGTATCTTGATTTCTGGGCTATGCATCCCCAGTGCTGTTTACTACATCACCTCAATTATATATATACAAGGTGGGGGCAAAAGTGGGATTATAGTTGCAAGTAGGTGAAAAAGAGTTGATTCTTGTATTATTTTCCAAACAAACAACTGTAAGCCCACTTTTACCCTAACCTGTATATGGAAGGTACACAGATAAGTATAATTTATAGCCTTTAAATGGCTTCTATAAAATGTAACCCCCCCAAAAAATATATTTTAACTATTGTTTGACTAAACATGATCCTTTGCTGATTACAACAGGAAAATGTTGACAAAAGAGAGGTGAGTTAATTCTGAATAACTGCAACTCAAATCTGGTCCATGGCAGGACCAACAGCATCAGCATTTTCCAGGAACTTATTAGAAATTCATACAAAAAGCATGAAAGTGTGCCTTCCTCTGGAATTTTTTGATATAGCCTAAGGAGAATAGGTTTTCGTTCTTCTTTGAATGTTTAGTAAAACTTTGCTATGAAGTCGTCCAGACCAGGGCTTACATTGGCTGGAAGGTTTTTGGTTACTGTTTCAATTTCATAGGTAGTTATCAGCTTATTCGGGTTTTTTTATTCTTCCTGATTTGAGTTTTGGAAGACTGTGGTATTTTTCTAGAAATATATCTATTTGATCTAGGTTGTCCAGTTTGTTGGAGTAGAGTTGTTCATAGGATTTTTTTTTTTTTTTTTTTTTTTTACAAACCTTTGTATTTCTGTGGGCTCTATTGTCATTTCACCTCTTTCATTTCTGATTTTGTTTACTTGGGTCCTCTTTGTTTCTTGGTGAGCCTGGCTAGAGGTTCAGCAATCTTGTTTATCAGTTCCAAGAACTAGCTCTTGATTTTATTGATCTTTTGTGGGGGTTTTTTTGTTTTTTTTGTGTTGTTTTTTTTGTGTGTGTGTGTTTTTGTCTCTCTGTCTTTTATTTGTGCTCTGATATTTATTATTTCCTTCCTCCTACTTATTCTGGATTTTTCTTGTTGCTCTCTAATTTTGTGAGTTGTAGGGTTAGATAATTTATTACCATTGTTTCTTGTTTTTTAAGGTAGGCCTGTAGAGTTATGAATTTCCCTCTCAAGACTATTTTCACTGTGTCCCATAGATTTTAGATTGTTGTGTTTTCATTGTCATTTGTTTCCAGGATGGTTTTTATTTCTTCTTTGTCCTCTTTGGTAACACAATCATTATTTAATCATGCTATTTAGCCCCCAAGTGTTTGATTTTTTTTCACTGTTTTAATTGTAGTTGATTTCTAGTTTTATGCCATTGTGATCTGAGAAGACGCTTGATATGATTCCTATGTTCTGTCTGTGTCCCAATATGTGTTCTATCTTTGAAAATGTTCTATGTGCACTTAAGAAGAATATATATTCTGCAGCTTTGTGGTGAAATGTTCAAGATGTCAATTAATTCCATCTGATCTAATAAGTCATTTAGGATTGCTGTTTCATTGCTTATTTTTTTGTTTAGAGGATTTATACAGTGGCATCAATGAAATATTAAAGACCCCTACTATGATTGTATGAACCCTCATGCACTGCTGGTGGGAATGCAGACTGGTACAGCCACTATGGAAAACACTATGGGGTTTCATCAAAAAAGTAAAAATGGAACTTGCATTTGACCCAGTAATTCCACTTCTAAGAATATATCCCAAGAAATTAGAAACATCCATCAGGGAGAATATATGCACCACTATGTTCAGAGCAGCACAATTAACCATAGCTAAGATTTGGAAACAGCCTAAGTGCCCATCAGCATGAGTGGATTGAAATCTACACAATGGAATACTACGCTGCTGTAAAAAAAAAAAAAAGAAAGAACTCTTAACATTTATAACAGTATAGATGGACCTGGAGAGTATTATGCTAAGTGAAATAAGCCAGTCAGAGAAAGATATACACTGAGTGGCCAGATTATTATGACCACCTGACGTTTGTAGGCAAATTAGCTATAATTTTGCACTAAAGTTACTAGAGGGCCAGACGATTATAAATAGGGAAGCAGGTTGTTTACCATGACAGTAGAAGTGATTATTTTCTGAAGATATGGGTAAATAATGTGACTTAACAGCCTTTGAACGTGGGAGATGTGTGTATATATATATACACACACACACATATATCCTATGTAATATAAAAGTAATATGTAAATTAACCATCTCTCCGAGACAAAGATGGCAGAGCCCACAGCAGTGGGGCAGGACACTGGTGGCGTCACCCTGGCAACGTGAGCCCAGCAGGCATTGCCTCAGCAACCGACAACCCGTGAGCAGGTCTGGAGCAGGAAAGGCCGTAGGCTATGCGGCAGTGGAAGGCATTTGCCTGCTTCCCAGTCACCTTGGGGGGATCGGGGAGCAGGAAAGCCCGGCCTGGCCTGGCTGCGAGGCAGCGTGCAAGTGACATTTGCCTGCTTGCCAGTCACCTTGGGGAAATCGGGGAGCAGGAAAGGTCAGCCCAGTTGTGAGGCAGCGAGCAGGCAGGGTTTTCCTGCTTCCTGGTGGCTGGAGCAAGATGGGGAGCAGGCAAGTGTGGCCGGCAGGCAGCACCCAGCCCTGGCCACAGCTAAAAGGAGAGAACAACATGCAGGGGATGGCAGGAGCCTGAGAGATCAACACAGAGGGGTGCCTGCTCCAAGCCTCCACGGTGTGCCTGGGGGCAGGACTCCAGCAGATAGACACACACACAGGACGACTGCTCCAAGCCTCAGATGCAGCTGGGGGCAGGCCCCCAGTGGGGACACACACTCTCACACACCTTGCACAAACACACAAGGTGTGTGGGGCCATCAGTAGGACATCCACTGAGGGGTTCTGGACTGTGAGAGGGGGCAGGCTGGGCTGAGGGACCCCCACCCTCCCCCCGTGCACAAATTTCGTGCACTGGGCCTCTAGTACACACACACATAGGTATCCACACACACATACACACTGAGTGGCCAGATTATTATGACGACCCCATCAGTACTTCATTGGGCCACCTTTTGCCTTAAATACTGTGGCAATTCTTCTTGACGTTGACTCCACAAGATGTTGAAAGGAGATGTGAGGAATCTGACACCATGCCTGATGACTAGCACTGTCCAGTTCTGTGAGATTTGATGGTCGTGGAACCAGCTGCCTGATGGCTCTTTTAACTTCATCCCACAAATGCTCAATTGGATTGAGATCTGGTGATTGTGGTGAACACCTAAGCAAGGTAAAGTCTCGCTCAATACGAGCACCGTGGCATGGCACATTGTCTTGTTGGAAGAAGCTATCTCCATTGGGATACGCCATCAACATGATAGGATGAACTTGATCAGCAATGATACTTAGGTATGTTGTGCTATTCATACGTTGTTCCACACAAATTAAAGGGCCCAAATCATGCCAGGAAAACATGCCCCAAACACTGCCCCCAGCAGCTTGAAGGCTTGTACTCATGCATGTGGGGTGCATGCTTTCATGCTGTTTCCGCCAAATTCTCATTCTGCCATCTGCATGATACAATTGGAAACATGATTCATCGAACCACATGACTTGTTTCCAATGCTCGACTGACCAATCCTTATGTTCCTGTGTGAATTGGAGACATTTTATCTTGGTAACTGCAGACAGCAAAGGTATTTGAACAGGCCTTTGGTTTCCATATCCCATAAGATGCAGTGTACGGCTAATTTGCCTACAAACGTCAGGTGGTCATAATAATCTGGCCACTCAGAAAATAATCACTTCTACTGTCGTGGTAAACAACCTGCTTCCCTATTTATAATGGTCTGGCCTTCTAGCAACTTCAGCACGAAATTATAGCTAATTTGCCTACAAATGTCAGGTGGCCATAATAATCTGGCCACTCAGTGTATATTACATGATCTCACTCATTTGTGGAATATAATGAACAACATAAACTGATTAACAGAAATAGATCAAGAGAAATAGGAAGCATCAAACAGACCATCCAACCCCAGTGAGTAGGCAGGGGAGGGAGGGTAAAAGATCAACCAAAAGACTTGTATACATGCATATAAGCATAATCCATAGACACAGACAGTAGGGGGGTGAGGGCATGTCCTATGGGAGGGTGGGGGGGTGGGAATGGCCAGGGAGAGGTCAATGGGGAAAAAGGAAACATATGTAATACTTCAAAGAATAAATAATTTACATTTTAAAAAAAAATAAGGAAACTGAAAATCATGAACACCATCCAGACTTACAGAATATCTGTGAAGGGGACCCAAAAATCTGTATTAACAAGTCCTCCAGGTAATTTTTAAACACACTACAGTTAGAGAAGCACCTCTATAAATACAACAAAACTTTAAAAGCTCAACAATTTCTATTTAGAAATCAACACATCTGAGTAAGAGCTCAGCTGCCTAATTGAGACCTAGCTCACAGCATATGTAAAGGTGGCTTTTGGCTGGAGTATTTCACTGGCTTCTTGCTGTTCTGAGGACATAGGATACATCTCCAACATGACCCACAGGGTCTGGAAATGCCTGGTTCTGTTTCAGTCATGTTGTATCCCCCATGGCTTCTTGCCACACTAGTCTTCTCTGGACCATGCCGTTCTCTTGGTCTAGGAGTCTTTTCAAATACCCTGAGATAAGCTGACTCCCCTCTAAGGTCTCAGCTTAACAGTCATTTCCTAAAGGAGCTCCCCCTGATCTTGGCAAGTTAAACACCTTTAGCACATAGTAGTCACCTTGGCTTGTTTTGTCTGTTTTAATGAATTGATAACTATCACATGCTTTTGTAGTAGCATGTGTTATATATGAATGATTTGTGGACACATTACAGAGTTACAAGCAGCATCCTATCTAATAACAGAGTAATATGCATCCTATCTAATAGAGTAATATGCAAATTAACCATCACACCTTCACTCCATCAGAAAGATGGCTGCGGCCACAGAGCTTGAGTGAGCAGGAGGCTTGCACTGTCACTGGCGATGGAGGAAGCCAAGCTTCCCACTTGCCCTAGCCTGCCCTGCACTCTGCTCAAGGCTACAAAGTTTCAATTATAGAAGATAAATGAATCCCAGATACTTGCTTCCAGCCTGTGTGGCCTCCACTGAAGGAGGGGCTAGGAGGCTCAGTTGCCAGGGGCAACCTGACCTGAGCTCCACTTAAGGCCACAAAGTTTCAATTATAGAAGTTAAATAAATCCCAGATACCTGCTTCCAGCCCGTGGGCGTGGCCAGCTTGAAAATAACCATCAGCCCCTCACCCAGGCTGTCCAGGCACCCCAGTGAGACCCTCCCCCCACCCTGGAGGGGCTGTGACAAGCCTGAAAACGGACCTCAGCTCCTCACCCAGGCTGGCCAGGAACCCCAGCGGGAACCCCCACCCTGATCCAGGACACCCTTCAGGGCAAATCAGCTAGCCCCCATCCGTGCACCAGGCCTCTATCCTATATAATAAAAGGGTAATATGCAAATTGACCCTAACAGCAGAATGACTGGGAATGACTGGTCACTATGACACACACTGACCACCAGGGAGCAGACGCTCAATACAGGAGCTGCCTCCTGGTGGTCAGTGCGCTCCCACAGGAGGAGCTCTGCTCAGCCACAAGACAGGCTGCCAGCTGCCAGCACAGCATTGGTGGCGGAAGATTCTCCTGCCTCCTCAGCAGCACTAAGGATGTCTAACTGCAGCTTAGACCTGCTCCCCACTGGCAAGTGGACATTCCCTGAGGTTTCCCAGGCTGCCAGAGGGATACCCATGTGCTGGCTTAGCCCACTCCCCATGGGATCCG
This sequence comes from Murina feae, assembly GCA_004026665.1. NCBI lineage: Eukaryota > Metazoa > Chordata > Mammalia > Chiroptera > Vespertilionidae > Murina > Murina feae. The sequence continues at coordinate 17,720 of PVJC01010751.1, read as the reverse complement.
GCCTAAGCAGGGAGTCAGACATCCCCTGAGGGATCCCAGACAGCGAGAAAGCACAAGTTGTGCTGAGGGACCCCCCCAGTGCACAAATTTTTGTGCACTGGAACTCTAGTCCTATGTAATAAAAGCCCAGTGACAGAAAGAGCATGACTAGAATGACCAGAGATCAGAACTACCAGCCCCTTGCCCAGGCCGGCCTTGCACCCTGTGGGGATCCCCACCCCGATTGGGAGCATGGCTGGCCTGCAAACTGCCGGCAGCCCCTGTTCCTGGACAGCCCTGACCCCTAGTGGGATGCCCCACCCCAATCTGGGGCCCTCTTCAGGCCAGCCGGCTCACACCCATGCACTAGGCCTCTATCTTATATAATAAAAGGGTAATATGCAAATTGACCCTAACAGTGGAATGACCAGAACGACCCCTGGATCAGTCACTATGAAGTGCACTGACCACTTCTTCGTCTCTTTCCCTGGCCGGCAGGCTCTGATGACTTGATGGTGAACGGGGAATGAGGTTTGGGTGGCAGGGGATGTGGACAGCGCCGGGCCAAGGCCCCCACCCCACCAGTCGCCTCACACACAGTGACCTGTGGCAGGGGTGGGGCTGGTGAGCAGGTGGGAACAGCCGACCTCTCGGTCCCTCCCCCTGGCCGTCAGGCACCAATCAACTGATGGTGAATAGGGAACCAGGTGTGGGTGGCAATGGGTGGCAGGGTTGGCTGTGGACAGCTGGGGAAGATGGCCCTGATCTCAGGTATGCTAGGGACCGTACCCACGCACGAATTTCGTGCACTGGGCCTCTAGTCATTAGATAATGCCTGGTCTACACACAGACACAGAGACATGTGGCACAATAGGATTTTAATTACCATTTATTAATAAATACATGGATGCGTACGTGATTGTTAGCATGTTTAGCTAAGTCCAAGCATGTTCTAACCAGGGAGAAAAGCCTGGAAGAAAGCCGTAAGGCAACCATGAAGGTAAGTGACTTCACATAGAAACTCTTGGCCAGACAACTTTGCTAAGAGAGATAGTACCTTACCTGCATCCCGGAGTACTAATGGTACAAAAATAGTCATTAAATTAATGGCCACCACAGCAATGATAGGATAGCTGATGATGCTATTCCACAATTCTGAAAAAACCATGTTAGCCAAATGAAATGTGCCTTGAAAGAACTAGAACATAACAATTGTTACACCAACAGAAAAGTGGTATTTTGAGAGCAATTATATGGATTATTATCTATATACCACAGGCATTTGAATGATGATTAGGTTAAATTTGTGTTTTAGGAGTTGAAGAAGATGCATGCCTGGATAGGGGTTCACTATCCAGGTTCACTGGCTGGAAAAAGCAAACTGAATTACCTATACTCTAGTTATTCCTGGCAAAGATTTCCACTTTCCTGCTCTACGAAAAGAGTTTCCAGTTTCTAAGATTAAAAATTAGACTTCTAAGATTAATAGCCTGAGATAAAAAGGTACCTGTGTGGTCCAACATGGTATTTAAGCCACAAGAAGAGTGCCAGCTGGCCCCATTATCTTGAGGCCACGTGCCAGAATGCTGCTCGACTACGGATATACTTGATCAGAACAGGGCTTTATTACAAGTCCATGCAGGGTTGAAATTCCAGGTTATGCAAGGCAAATGTATGCAACTCACTTGATCTTGCTCTCAAATTCTTTGGGAGCTCAACTGGGAAAGGACATGCTGCCACCATCTGAACTAGCATGTCCCAACATGAAGGTGTCAGCTGTGGTACACGTTCAAAAGAAAATTTTCAAGGCTGCAGATATGTGTTTAATTTGCTACAATTACAATATTTGTGTCTTGCTATGAAAGTGGTTTAACAACAATGAATACAACAGACCACCCAATGCAGTCCACACTAACAAAGGTAGGTTTTGGTTTGTACTATGGTGGGGAAGCTTTCTCTATAGAGCAGCCACAGCCTTACCTGTCCCTATTGTGGGAAAATGGGCTATAGGGAACATGCAAAAGTGATTTGTCCTGTATGTGCAGCATTACCTGGAGGTGGTCCTACTCATGTCACAGAAGACTCTGCAGCTCATTTTACACTTGAGCACAGAGCCCCTAGAGCAGCGGTTCTCAACCTGTGGGTTGCGGCCCTTTTGGGGGTCAAACAACCCTTTCACAGGGGTTGCCTCAGACCATCCTGCATATCAGATATTTACGTTATGATTCATAACAGTAGCAAAATTACAGTTATGAAGTAGCAACAGAAATAATTTTATGGCCCTAACCGGTTTGGCTCAGTGGATAGAGTGTCGGCCTGTGGACTGAAGGGTTCCAGGTTTGATTCCAGTCAAGGGCATATACCTTGGTTGTGGGCACATCCCCGGTAGAGGGTGCGCAAGAGGCAGCTGATCGATATTACTCTCTCATCGATGTTTCTAATTCTCTATCCCTCTCCTTTCCTCTCTGTAAAAAATCAATAAAATGTATTAAAAAATAATAACAATTTTATGGTTGGGTCACAACATGAGGAACTGTATTAAAAGGTCGTGGCATTAGGAAGGTTGAGAACTACTGCCCTAGAGGTTTAGATGAACCGAGGAGTGTTCCACATGTATACAAAATGTTTCACCCTGGCTGAGGATTAGGAAGTCCTCATGCTTGTAGATCAAACATGCACTTTATTAGTATGGACTTTTTCTTCTCAGAGTTCATATGCTCCAAGCAACAGGGAAGCCATGGGTCCTGTAGCTGAGCTTTTATCTCAGTTATCAGGAGTGAGAGATTCTGCAAGAGGACAGTTTAATTCTTCCTGCCCTTCTGCGGCTCAGTTAGAACAAATGCAGATGCAGCTAGAAGGGCAGCAAGCCCAGGCAGTGCGACTGCAGACCACACGTGGCAAGCCAACGCACTGACACAAGGAGTCACCACTACAATCACATTATCCACTGCAACAAACAACATGGCTGACATGGAAAGTAGTCAGCAAAGTCTCCAGAATTCCCAATTTCTCTTAACAAGGTTGAATGATCCTAAAATGTCTGACACAGGGCACCACACGTGCAAAGGAAGCACGAAGACCGCAGCCTGTTTGTTCAGGAGCTCCTGCTGTCCACTCAGTGAGGAGAAGGTTCCCCCTTAGAGGAGGACGGATGGGGAGGGGAATGGCAGATTTGGTGCTATGGGCTGTGTAGATGTTATGCCTTTAGATGGTGCTTTAGAAAACCTAAATTTAAAAGACAGTGATAAAATGAGCCATCACCACTTCCTCTTTGATGTCTCAATTTGCAGACAATGCCCTCTGTGCTATATTTGCCAAGGGAAGTGGACAACAAGTATCTTGGGTTTGTTTGGTGATTGTAATTTCAGGTCTGTCACTCATGTGTGCAGTCAAAAGGAAGAGAGAAAATATGTATAATAATCACTTCCACTTGACGAATGTTTACTTCTAGCAGGTAAATGCAGGTAGCAGTGCACGAGTCGTCTCAGCTTCCTGTACCCAAACATGAAAAAGGCTCTCCTAGTACGCCACATGCAAACTGAAGAGGAAAATGGAAATCTCTAATAAGTATTAATAAATAAAAACCACTTTTATGGTTTACCTTAAAAAAAATTCCTTGGGACTCTAAAGAACTCCCTAGGAGGAAAATAGGGATTCAAAATTGACAACTATAAGGAGAGCCAAGATGACTCAAGACAGAAAAAGTAAGTCATGATTATAGGCTTTGACCTTTACAACTCCATAAAGGGAAAATAACATCGATTAAGCTGGGAATTGTAGAAGCCTTAATATGTGTCTTTCTTTAAATCTTTTCCAAAGTAAACAGCCTCCCTGAGGACCACTGTTACTACAAGGCTTCCAACTAAACAAGAAACATTCTAGGCAAGATAAATACAGCTCAAAAGAAACCATCTGCTCAGAGACTTCTGATGGCAACGTAAATGTAATAAATGGAACAGAACTTAGAGTCCTAAAATAAATCCCCAATTTGCAGTGAATTGATTTTAATAAGGGTCTCAAGACAATTCAGTGGGGTGTGACTGGGGGGGGGGGGGGGGGAGAATAGCCCTATTAAGAAATGGTGTTTGAGCAAACACACAAAAATATTTACATTTCATTAAAATTAAAAAAATGTATGCCTCAAAAGTTCTATTATGAACTTTTATTATTTTTTTATTAAAAGTTCTATTATGAAAGAAAAAGATAATCCACAGAATGGGAGAAAATATTTGTAAATTATGTGTCTGATAAGGATCTAGTATCCAGAATACATAATTACATCTTGACTAAAAATGAGCAAAGGATCTGAATAGACATTTCTACAGAAAAGATATACAAATGGCCATAAGCACATAAAAAGATGCACAAGATCATTAAAACCACAATGAGATACCACTTTATACCCACTAGGATAGCGAGAATAAAAAAGACAGATAAGGATGTCCAAGTGCCTGTACTTATTCTAAATCAAGGAAGCATAAAGTACTACAACTAAGTTACTCTATTCATTTACCAGAGAGGAGAAACCAGGCAGAAGCAAGATAATGTTTCCTATAAATTCTTCTCCTTCATTTGTTCTAAAATTCTTTAAATAACAATTTTCCCATAGCCTGAAGGAATACGAAGTTTGCTTTCCAAATTCAGACCTTGTCAGGAACTTTGCACTGTAGTGTATAGACAACTGACCTGTGAAGTGACCTTCTAAGTGTTAAAGGATGCTGGACAAAGTTCATCTTGCTGCTAAGTTCTCCTAGCAATATAACTGTGTGATCTTGTGCCTAATTCTTTGTTTTCATAAAAGGAACCTGGCATGTACCTGAACTTTTGTGAAGAGAAATTTACGCATATAAATTATTGTGATTTAGTTAACATTTACTAAGTCCCTAATACCATATGAGATATGTTCCATCTTATCCCCCATTACATACTGAGCATAGGACTAAATCTTATGTTTCTCGTAGAAATATTACATCCTTGGTAGCTAAGACCACAGTAGGAGCTCAGGAAAATTTTTCTCAAATGAAAATACTCAATTACTTTCTTATGGATGACATAGGCATGGCTAAGCAATAAACATTATAGTCAGATAGGCTATTATCTAGATACTAGAGGCCTGGTGCACGAAATTCATACAATTCGGGGGTGGGAAGGTCCTTCAGCCCGGCCAGCGCCCTATCATACTCCTGGAGTCCCCCAGGGGAGGGGGGGACTAAGCCGTCAGTGGGACATTCTTAGTGCTCCCACAGAGGAGGAAGAGGCTCCTGCCACTGCTGCTGTGCTCACCAGCCATGAGCCCAGCTTCTGGCTAAGTGGCTGGCGCTCCCTCTGCGGTAGTACACTGACCACAAGGGATAGCTCCTGCATTGAGCGTCGGCCACCTGATGGTCAGTGCACATCATAGCAACTGGTCATTCCACCGTTGGGCCGAAATTGGCTCTCCAACAACACCTGAGGGGTCTTGGACTGCAAGAAGGAGCAGGCAAGGCCAAGGGACCCCACTGATGCACAACTGGGGACAGGGAGGGATGCAAGAGATTGGCCAGCAGGGGAAAGACCATGGGAGGTCTCCAGGACGTGTCCAGCCCATCTCGCTCAGTCCTGATCTGCTGGACCCCAGCAGTAAGCTCACCTACTGTCAGAGCATCTGCCCTCGTGGTGGACAGTGCATGTCATAGCGAGTGGTTGAGCGGCCTTAGCGTATCATTAGTATATTATGCTTTGATTGGTTGAATGGTCAACCAAACAACTGGACACTTAGCATATTAGGCTTTTATTATATAGGACAAGAGTAAGGTGACTAGATATCCCGCTTTTAGCGGGACAGTCCCGATTTTTAACAGTTTGTCCCGCATCCCGCGGTGTTTTAAAAGTCCTGATTACTCTTTGTAATATTTTAAGTAATAATAAAAAGAAAAAAAAAAGAACCCCCCAGTCAATGGTGTACCGCTTTAAATCTGGTCACCTTAGACAAGAGGCCCAGTGCACGAATTTGTACACCATGAAAGGAACTGTGAGCTACGAGGCTGAGATGAGCACAGGGGCAAGACTCGGTCCATCCTCTGCGCCCCTGCCCAGCTCCTCCCACTGTGGGCACTGTTCCCATCTGCCAGCAGCCCCACTCCCACCGCTGCAGCTCCCATGCATGATGGCGCCAGCCCCGTTCGCACCCATTGACAGCACAGAGTAACTGGGGCAAGTGACAGCACTGGGTGCAAGTAGCAGCTGCTGGGTAAAAGTGGCAGCTGCTGGTCCCAATAGCACCTCAGGAGCAGGGAGAGGTGGAGAAGCCCTGAGGGTCAGTCGGGGCCGGCAGCTGCCCCTCGCATCCAATGATGGTGCCTGGAGCTAGCAGTGGGTGCAAGTGGTGGCTCTGGTGCCAGCAGCAAGTGCAAACAGGGCCAGCATAAGCAGTAGGTGCAAGTGCCTGGTGGAACCAAAAGTGAATTGGAGCAAGGAACTCTCACAGGCTCGCGCTGATGAAAGCAACTGGCACCCCGCCTTGGTCTGGCACCCTCACTCACCTGCCCCACCATCCTGCTGCGGCCTATGCCCATGTTTCATGCAATGCCGCCTGCTGCAGACACCTGCCATGTTCCGCATGCGCCCCCTGGTGGTCAGCGCAGATCATAGCTACAGGTTGACCGGTTGTTCCACCGTTCAGTCTATTAGCATATTAGGGTTATATACATATACCAGGGGCCCAGTGCACGAAATTCGTGCAATGGTGGGGGGTTTCCTCAGCCCAGCCTGTCCCCTCTCACATATTGGGAGCCCTCAGGGGGTGTCCTACTGATGACTTAGGACCGCTCTCTGCTCCCCTTGGGGAGTGGGCCTAAGCCACAGTCTTACCTCCCTCTGTGGGAAGCGACCAGGCTAATCAAGGAAAGCCACCAGCCCCATCACACCGCTGCTGCAGCCACTGCCAGTCACCGTAGCCACTAAGGTGTTTTCAGCAACATGGACTCCAGTCCCTTCACCATGAAAAAAAAGACAACTTCCTTTAGGTATTTTCAAGATGTGTCTTTCATAGGATATGACATTTCTTTCTTTCCTTTTTTTTTTTATCCTCACCTGAGGATATGTTTCCATTGATTTTTAGAGAATGTGGAAGAGAAGGGAAAAACAGAGAGAAACATCAAAGTGAGAGGAATACTTTGATTGGTTGCCTCCCGCATATGCCCTGACCTGGGCCCTGGCCAGCGAGGAGCCTGCAACCTAGGTACATGCCCTTGGTCAGAATTGAACTCAGACCCTGCAGTCAGGCTGAGGCATTATGCACTGAGCCAAACTGGCTAGGGCAGGATATGACATTTCTTAGCCCTCCAGCAGTGGACCTTCATTTTTTTCTCCAGGAGTGTGGTGGAAAAACCCTAGGTCACCCTTAGGGATTCTTATTATCCAAGTTACTAAGAATATTACCAGTGGCATACAGGGAGCTTAGCCAATGAGTGGTAAGAAAAGGTGTTTCCTCTGTAGTTTACTCTGATCACTGGCTTCACCCTTGCCCCTCCAATCCCAGCTCCACCCCTGCCCAGGCCTGTAACCTCTGGCCAAGGATGCAGGCCTGGGCAGGGGAACCCCAGACCACTGAAATTGCCAGCTCCGACCCTGCCTACGCCTGCAGTGTCTGCCTGAGGCTGCAGGCCTGGGCACAAGACCCCCAAGCCCTTCCAATCGCCGGCTTCACAGAGCCCAGGCCTCTGCGATCACCAGCTCTGATCCTCCCCCCTGCCATCGCCAGCTCTGCCCTTGCCCTACTGGCAGCCTCTGGCCAAGGCTGCAGGCCTAGACAGGGGACCCGCAGGTCCCTCCGATTGCTGGCTCCACCCTTGCACCACTACAGCCTCTTTCCAAAGCTACAGGCCTGGGCAGAGAGAGGACCCCCAGACCTCTGCATTGCCAGCTCCACCTGTGCCCAGACCCCTGCAAAGCAGGCTCCACACCTGCCCCTCCGATCATTGGCTCTGACCCTGCCCAGGCCCTGAGGTTTCCAGCTCTACCCCTGCCCTACTGCAGCCTCTGGCCAAGGCTACAGGCCTGGACAGGGGACCCCCAGACCCTTCAGATCGCTGGCTCTGCCCTGCCCAGGTCCTGAGATCACGGGCTCCACCACTGTTCCACTGTAGCCTCTGGCCAAGGCTACAGGCCTGGGCAGGGTACCCCCAGGCTCCTGCGATTGCAGGCTCCACTAGTGGCCAGACCCCTGCAATCGCAGGCTCCGCCCCTGCTTCTCGGATCGCTGGCTCTGCAGAGCCCAGGCCCCTGTGATCTCTGGCCTTGCTCCTTACCAGACCTGAGGCCTCTGGCCCAGGCCTTATGCCTGGGTAGGGCACCCTCATACCCCTCTAGTCACCGGCTCTGCTCGTGCCCCTTCCAATCACCAGCTCTGTCCTTGCCATGCCTGAGGCCTCTGGTGAAGGCCTCTGGCCTGGGCAGGGGACTTCCAGCCTCCTCTGATCGCCTGTTCTGCCCCTTGGGCCCTCCGCCCCCCCCCCCTCCCGCCACCTTCCTAGCTAACAGGCCTGACCACTTCAGTGGCGGGGCTGAGCCGTACTGGGGGCCGCCATCTTATGGCCATGCGTATGGCCATCTTTGTGATGGAGTGATGCCTAATTTGTATATTACACTTTTATTAGATAGGATATGTATTTCAGAGAGGAAGGGAGAGGGAAAGAGACAGAAACATTGATAAGATAGAATCATTGATTGGTGCACCCCCTACTGTGGATCGAGTCTTCAACCCAAGCATGTGCCCTTGACCAGAATCAAACCCAGGACCCTTTAGTCCACAGGCCAATGCTCTATCCACTGAGCCAAACTGGCTAGGACTTCCCTCTCTTTTTTATCACCAAACATTTAAAAAGACCACATTCCTTTCCTTTTTAGCCCATTCATCCAAATGCCCTTGAAACTTGGTGTCCTTCCCCACAATTCTAACGAAGTCCATCAGCAAACTCCTTGTTATTAAGTAAGGCTTTGTTCTCTTTAGTTCTGCCTCCTTTGGACTTCTCATCTTTTCTTTGAGACCACTTATTCTAGGCTTCCATTTATTGTGTGTTCTGTCTTCTGCCAACTGCTCTCAGTACTCCTCTAACAGTTTGACTACCCAAAGAAAGAACAAGTTATTCCTGCTTCTTTTGGTCTTTATGAGAATGACATTTCCTTAGGTCCTCCTTTTTAAAAAAATACACTTTTATTGATTTCAGAGAGGGAGGGAGGGAGGGAGGGGGAGGGAGGGAGAGAGATATGGAAACATCAATTATGAGAGAGAATCATTGATCTGCGGCCTCCCACACACCCCGGACTAGGGATCAAGCATGTAACCCAGACATTTGCCCTGACCTGGAATTGAATCATGACCTCCTGGTTCATAGGTCAATGTTCAACCACTGAGCCATGCCAGCCAGGCGACCTTCCTTTATAGACTATGAGTCATTATGTTGGCAATTTATCTGCAGTTTGCAGATTGTGGTTTTATGGCAAACTTTCAATTAAATTGGTGTAAAATCTCTGCCTGGTAGGAACTCAATACAGATTTGTTGGAATGATTTATTCATTCGATTAATCAGTTATATGTTCAATAAATATTTACTAAATGTCTAACCAACGAATTGAATGGATTGTTAAATTTAACAGTAGGTTACATCTTTTTTCCAAGTTACATAAATATGGTTTCCTTTTTCTTTTTCTTTCAACTTTTGTTAAGTTTGTTATTTGCCTGGGGGTTGTTGTTTTTTTTTTTTTTTCTAATTTGAGCAATAAATATCTGTATGACTCTTGGATAAGTTACTTAACCTCTAGAAATACGTTTTCTAAATATTATTGTAGGGATAGTAACAGTGTCTACCTTCTTGGGTTTTCTTTTAAGGATCAGATGACAAAATACCCCTAGATCACACAGTACATGCAATCATATAGTAATGGCTCAATAAATGCTAGTTATCATTATCCTTATTACTACAGGCCCAGTGCATGAAATTCGTGAGCGGGTACAGTCCCTAGGCCTGGCCTATGATCAGGGCTATCTTCCCTGGCTGCCTGCAGCCAGCCCTGCCCTGCCGCAACCACCCACCCCTTGTTCCCCATTCGCCATTGGCGATTGGAGGCTGATAGCCAGGGGGAGGGGCTGAGAAGTCAGCCATTCCCACCAGCCTGCCAGCCCCACCCCCACCATGGGTCGCCCTCTGTGTGTGGGGGGGGGGACTGGCAGGGCTGGGGCCTTGGCCTGATGCCATCCATGTCCCTACCATCCACCCCTGGTTCCCTGTTAGCCATCAGGTGATGGGAGCCTTCCAGCCAAGGAAAGGGACCTAAAGGTGATCAGTGCACCTCATAGTGACTGGTCCAGCGGTCATTCTGGTAGTTCAGCCGTTAAGATCAATTTGCATATTACCTTTTTATTATATAGGATGGACAAATCAAACCCCTTCAACACCTAAATGTTATATACTAAAGAGTGAATATAAGACATTAAAAAATCACACAATTCTTTTGTGACCTACACAGCATCTAGGCCACTAATATATCTACTGGAGAGCACAAACACACACCCAGTCCCATCATGGCATTCCTAATATAGTAAAAAAGTGAAACATAGAAAACACTAAAATCATTGAGGTGCTCAGGTTATTTGTCAGTGTGAAAAAAACTCTATCCCATAGATTGAACTGCCCCTTTGAGTTAACACTGTCTTAACAGATTTTGTTTATAAATGTTTTCTCTGCAAAACTGGTAACACTTCGCTTGTTAGCACTTTTGTTGTACAAACTGACACCAAAATACATATATTTTTCTACAGTGTACTGTATTATGTTTACAAACCCGATGCATATTCATTTTCGTACAAACAAGGATAAATATAAAGATATTCATGTAAACTGATAAAATAAAATCTTACTAGACAGCTTTAAAGTTTTAAAATGTTTGCCAGAAACAATGTAAGAAAAATTAGGAACACAATAGAAAAACTAAATACAGAAACATAGCTAAGTATAGTACTCAAAACAAAAAGGATTCTATAAAATTACTACATGATTAAGGTAGCAAAAAATCTAAGGAATTCACGCTCTATTTTCAAAACCAAAAACATTCCATGAAGAAAACAGAATTACAGAAATCTGGACTCGATTACAAAGAAATTCTCTATTTCGCCCTATGTTTCATTTTTAAGTCAATATAATCTGATATAAGATGGAAGAAATGGAAAATATTTGCAAAAAAATGTGGTTAGAGAATATAGCAATCAGAGAATTGTTAACACTATTGGTGTTAATTCTAAAAATAATCTAACACATAGCAACAATAACACTGTCAAATGGAAACATTTCCCAGGCCCAGCTGTTCACAAGTCTTAAGCACACTGTCCTTAGGGGTCAGTGGGGAGTGAGTGAACAAGTGTTTATGATTTCCAATTAGGAAGTACGGTATTATCTACACTGGTCATTTTATTTCAAATGAGATTTTAAACCATTTATGATTTCTCCTCACAAAAATAAAGGCAATCTTAAGATTGACCACTACAAAATTCTGGATTAATGAAATCTAAAGTGATGAGGATTAAAATTACCTTTAAAGTTATGATTTCATGTCCCACAAAAGAAACATCAGGCTACTACTTTTCAACTGTGTACACACACACCACCCAATTTATGGTAAATAGAAAATATCTTGTAGGACTTGAAGCTTTCAATGCAAATGTAGATATGTCAGCTGTGCTCCTTGTCCTAAAACTAAAATAACTTGAAAAAATCATTACCCAGAATCATTCCAGAAATGTTGAGCTTTTCCTAGGAACTGACCAATGTTGAACAGATTCAAAACTAGAAACTGAGATCACTCACCTATAAAATTTATTTTAGTTTTCAAGTCTAGGGGTAAATGCTATGTTTTTAAGTTTATGTTTTAGAATGGAAATGTCAGGAGCATTTATTAGCATTCTATATAATAAAAGACTAATATGCAAATCGACCAAATGGTGGAACAACCGGTCACTCTGATGCACACTGACCACCAGGAGGCAGATACTCAACACAGGAGTTGCCCCCTGGTGGTCAGTGCACTCCCACAGGGGAAGCACCAATCAGCCAGAAGCCAGGCTCACGGCTGGTGAGTGCAGCAGCGGTGGTGGGAGCCTTTCCTGCCTCTGTGGCAGTCAGACATCCCCTGAGGGCTTCAGGACTGCAAGAGGGCACAAGCCAGGCTGAGGGACCCCTTCCCCCTCAACAAGTGCATGAATTCATGCACCGGGCCTCTAGTACTAGATTAAATGATCTGAGTTACTAGGTCTGGACCTCTGAGTAACTGGTTGGTTCTGCCTCTCTTATTAAGATTGGCAATAACTAAAAGTCTCTCCCTACAGAACTTCTAAACAGTGCTTCTTAATGTGATGTCCAGACTAATTCTCAGGTCCACATACATTTTTAATTTTCAGGTGAAAAGTTCAATTTCAGAGAGTCTAGTTGGAACTTCATGGTATTATACCAATTCCAAGTAGAAATCCCAGTTTTCTCATAATTACTAGAAGTGCTGATTCATACTTATATGAATCTGCCTGCTACTTAATGGGGCAATGGGAAAACTTTGCCTTTCAATGGTAGATACAATCTTTCAAAATGAGGTTCACAAGTGAAAATTTTTAAAATAGCAGTTAATATAAAATACTGGAAACTACTGCCCATAGATCATTAAGAGGATAAAAACATAAAAGTTATAAAAAAATATAAATCCAGTCAAGCTTCAACCCCTACATTTTCTACAAAGTCCTGAATAATATGACCTACTCACCATGCACTCACTTCACCCCAGATGTGCTGGCTTCCTTTCTGCTTCCTCCAGAACTCCTTCCCACTACGAGGCCTTTACACCTGCTGTTCTCTCTCCTAGAATGTTCTTAATTCCTTGTCTGTCTGAAACTTTCAATTAATCCTTCAGTTTTCAGCTTAAAAGCAACTTCTTCAGGAGAGCTTTGCTCTTTATCAATTTTCCACTCCCCACTCTGCTCTGGCCTCTTATCTGTTGACTGTATCCTTCACTGTACTTACTGGACTTAATTGTACATTGTTTCATAACTACAATTAAGTAACCATGTGTTTGATATCTTTTTTCCAACTCTGTACAGAAAACCCTATGAAGGTATGATTGTGTCTATACCATTTGCTGCTATTTCCTCAATGTCAAGCATATAGCAGGAAATAAGACATTAAAAGAAATATAATTTTGTAATGTCCTCTTGCACAAAGTAATGAAAATCTATGTCGCACAAAATCAGGATTCTATCACACATTTGTGAGAATTTAACAATTGAAGAAGCTGTTGAAGCAAGATTTTTCACAATCTTTATTCCCAAATGCTCTAAATCTTCAACTAGGTTGCTAAACTGGGGACATGGAGTGATGTTCCTTGAAAATATTCATGGAATTTTGTGTGGCAGCTAAGTTTTTTGGATGGAAATAAAATGAGGCTCTCAACCAAAGCCAACCCGCCTTTAAATGAATGAGTCATAAGAAATTATGACTAAAAGGCCACCCAAGAAGAGTATGTAATAAGAAATTCAACCTATGTTCATTTGAATTTTGACAATTCACTCAACTTCAAATAAAACAAATGCTTGATGAATGGGACAAAGATACGTTGTTGTTTTTTAAGGTAAAAACTCAGGTGAGAGCTCTGAGATGAGGATTTCCCAAGATGGTTATTAATTTAAAAGTATAAAAACTTCCAGATTTTGAGGACCAATTTTTTTAATATATTTTATTGATTTTTTCCAGAGAGGAAGGGAGAAGGATAGAGAGTTAGAAATATTGATGAGAGAGAAACACCAATCAGCTGCCTCCTGCACACCCCCCCACTGGGAATGTGCCCACAACCAAGGTACGTGCCCTTGACCAGAATCGAACCCAGGACCCTACCGTCCACAGGCTGACGCTCTATCCACTGCGCTAAACCCGTTAGGGCTTGAGGACCAATTTTTTTCAAAACTTTGGAAGTTATAAAGTCATAGCTATTTGGAATTTGTCAATTCTTAAGAAACTTTAATGAAGGACACTTATGGATCAAGAAACTCTATAATTTAAATATCTGATGTAAGAACTTTTTTTTAAAGAGAGAATACTTATTTTCCAAAAACTTCCAATTCAATAAACAACAAAGAGAGAAGGGGAACATATGAAGCAAAATAAAGAATTAAACCTGATGTTAAGACCAAGGATCTTACGAATAAGAAGCAAACTGCTTACTTTCTATCCTCTCACCTATCAGCCAAAGATTCTTAGGAAATAAAGCTGAAAAGATGGAAATCTATCATCTCTTTTTCTTTTACCTTACTGTTTTGATGGTTAAGGGTGGGGGAACATGAGTATGTGTGTACAGTAGTGAAAGGGGCAAAACTAACATTTGTTTGTGCCTACTGTGCTGTGTGCCTAGACACTACACATGTGTTATTAGACTTACTAGAGGCCTGGTGCATGAATCCGTGCACCAGTGGGGTCCCTCAGCGTGGCCTGTGGGATCAGAATGAAGCTGGCTCTCTAACATTCCCCCGAGGGGTCCCGGATTGGAAGAGGGTGCAGGCCAGGCCAAGGGATCCCACCAATGCATGATCAGGGCTGGGGAGGGACGTGGGAGGTTGGCCAGTAGGGAGGGATCATGGGAGGGCTCCAGGGCATGTCTGGCCCATCTTGTTCAGTCCCAGCAGCAAGCTAACCTACCAATCAGAGCGTCTGTCCACAGATGGTCAGTGCACATCATAGTGACTGGACAACCAGTCGACTATCTGCCCCACTGGTGGTCAGTGCACATCATAATGAGTGGTTGAGCAACCTTAGCATATATTAGCATATTACGTTTTGATTGGTTGAACAGATGATGGGACAACCAGACACTTAGCATATTAGGCTTTTATTATATCAGATTCCTCACAACTGATCTACTTGCAGATCAAGTTCAACTGACTGGCTAGAGGTCACCTGGTTTTCATTCCAGGACTACCTAAATGCCCCTTCTAAGCACTACATTGCCTTAGTTTTCCTGGTTGTGTAAAAAATTTTAATTGTTCATTAGCATAATTTTCCAGTTTTCTTCTTTCCATTATTCCATCCAATGATTGTTCTTTCTCACATGAGATTAGCCTTCACACCCTGATCCATCGTTTAGAAGCTAAGGGAAACAGACTCCTCCCAGAGCCTAATATTCTCACACCTGGGAGGTTTTTAACAATTTTCTTATTTATACAATTTAAAATCCCAATCTTAGATTTTTAATGGTGAACTTAGATAAACTGTTGAATATTGAAATAATTTAAATGATTATTTGATATATCCTTGTACTAGCAACAAATTTCAACTTTTCTCACCATAGTACTCTAATAACACAGGGTAATAAATACATGCCAAGCAGTCAAAATACATGAGATATTTCACTCAAGTTTTGCATTTTATCTTAGTGATTCATAAATTGTACATTTTAGTCCACTTAATAGCCTTGATTTTAGCCACCCTTCCCCTTTAGATTCTAAACATTAACAATCTGGAAAATATCGCATGTTTATTTTACAGTGTCTCAGATAGCACTTGTGGTGGTATGTTTATTTTACAGTGTCTCAGATAGCTCCTGGTGGTATGAGATTCTATTCTCTGAAAAAAATGGCAAAATGGTCTTTAGAACAGTACTATGAAATGGTAAAATGTGGATAATAAAGCTTTAAATCGGTATACTACATTTCAATAATTGACATATTTTTAAAGTAATTATTATGTTCCAATATTATAAAAGTGAAAAATCAGTTTTTCCTCTACTAAGAAAAATATATGAGCTTTATATAAAAGTTAATACATTTTAAATTATTGGAATCTAAAACTAATCTAATTTTACTTGTCAAATTTATGTAACTGTTCTCAACTGTTCAGTCCTTCTACCCTATCCCAAGCTTATAGAACAGGTACTTAAAGAAAAATTTCATTTTTGTTTTTACAAAATATAAAAGGCAGGAGCCATAGTATAAAGTGAAAATTACCTTGTTTATCTATAACTGAGTATGAAGCCAAAAATCCTCGTCCAGAAACATGGATTCCACTCATGAACAGCACTGTAATTTCATTGCTTTTTGATTCAATTGAATGGTTCATCTGCAATCCCAGACCACAGTATTTGCCTAGGAATGAAGAAAAGCAGATCTTTGTTGTGACTCTCATGAAGTCAATAATATTTACCATGTAGATAATAAAATCAGAATATACCAAGCTCTGCATGTTAAATAGTGTAAAATGATAAGTAGGATGTTTAGTGATTAAAAATCCCATTACTCTGGAGGGAAAAAGAAAAAAGTCAAATAACTGTTCAAATGATTCAAAAGAAAAAAACAGTACAAGCATCACTGTCCTTTTGAAGAGTCAATTTCCTGTGAAATACATGTGTATAATCTTTAAAAGAATAACCAGGAATTTTTTAAAAATGAAAGCATTGCAGGCAGGCAGGTGGCCCACAAATAAAATGACAGTTAATCAGTAATCCCACAGGGTTCCCCTAGATTCCTGGCCTCAGGACATCACCTCTCAAACCTTTTATGAACCTTCTCAATTTTTTTGCCAACTGGTTGAACTTCTGGTCAAACCCTTTAGGTGGTCATTTATCTAATCTAATAAAAGAGTAATATTGAAATTGACCACTTCTACGGGATGCCTAAGCCACGCCCACCAGCCAATCAAAGCGGCTGTATGCAAATTAACCCAGCCAAGATGGAGGCCGGCAGTCACGGAGCTAGAGTAAACAGGCGGCTTCCGTTGCACCAGGAGTAAACTGTCTGCTGGCTGGCTGGGCCTCTCTGTACTCAAGGCAACAACATAGTTGCAACATTGTTGCAATTATAGAAGCCTCGGAGCTGAAGCAAATAGCAGGCTTCCGTTGCACCAGCGATGGAGGAAACTGCCTGCCTAGAGTCTACTAAGGCAACATTCTTTCAATTATAGAAGCCACGGAGCTGAAGCCAACAGGAGGCTTCATTACCTGCCTAGGCCTCAGCTTAAAGGAACAGTGTATCAATTATGGAAGATAAATAAACCCCAGAAACCTGCTTCCAGCTAGCCTTGCTGGGACATTGGGTCAATGGGAGCTGGGAGCTGTGGGCAGCCTGAAAACGGCCCTCAGCCCATCACCCAGGCTGGCCACATTCCAATGGTGTGAGGGTCCACACTGGGGGGCTTGGCCAGCCTGCCAACAGTCATCAGCCCCTCACCCAGGCTGGCCAGTCATGCCAGCAGGTGGACATCCCCCGAGGGGTCCCAGACTGCGAGAGGGCACAGGCTGGGCTGAGGGACCTCCTAAGTGCACAAATTTTTGTGCACTGGGCCCCTAGTATTAAAATAAAAAAACTGAATTCAGTCTATAACTTTTCAATTTATTTAGCATTTAATAATACCAAACATCAAGGTAAACATGCACTTTTCTTAGATGCTATCATTTTCAACATAAAATATGTCTTGCTCATCTGCACAAAAAAACAAAAAACACACGCCACCTTCTATTTCTAAATATGGAATATAATTTTAGCTATCAATATTTTTAATATTTAAGCAAAACAACACATTATCAAATAACACTATATGTTATATGAATATATTAGATAATAAAATCTGCAGACTTGTTTTTAATACCAAATAAACCAGAAATAGTCTAGTAAAGAGGATAAATATTAAATATTGTATTGCTTTTGAATATAAAATATTTAAAAATAGAGTAATATATAGTTC
>PVJC01010750.1:0-43054 GCA_004026665.1 Murina feae | reverse complement strand
CACACCACCCGCCACCCCTCCAATCATTCCCCACCCCCACACCAACCGCCACCATGCCATCTCCCTCCGCCCACCCCCACATCCCGCTCACCCTGTCACTGGCACTACACTGGCCTTTAGGGCTGCCGGCCGCCATCTTGCCTGAGCTAATTTGCATACAGCCATTCTGATTGGTTGGTGGGCGTGGCTTGACGCCATCCCGGAGAAACGGTTAATTTTAATATTTCGCTTTTATTAGTTAAGATTGGAGTCTTATCCCGTGTGTGTGTGTGTGTGTGTGTGTGTGTGTGTTTGTTTGTTTATTTGTTTAGGTAAGTACATCAGTAAAGCTCTCATGACTGTGGAAAACATTGCAATTTAAAGACTTGGAGGTCAGTCATTGAATTTTGAACTTTGTAGGCACCTGTGCAAAAGACTGGATTCAAGGAAGAGAGATGAGAGGTCAGGTATCTTTAAGAAAGCTATGCTAGGCATTTAGAGATGTTCAGGGTCTGAACTGATGCCAGTATTAAATGGGGGTGGAGAGAGAGAGAGAGATTTAATGTTAAGGAAATAACAGAGGAAAAGTATGACCTGACATCATGATTGAATTTAATGGTCTTGGAATAAAAAATCCCTCTAAAACACAGATATGAGCTTATGTTTTTTACTTAAATAGTTGTCATCGCCTTAAAAAGAGTCAAAATTCCTTTGCATTTCTTTCAGGAGCTTTCGCTTCTCCCCGGTGTTTTTGGCCTTGTCTCCATTCTCTCTCTGCTCTGAATATAGCAGGATATTTTACAATTTCTGGAACTTGCCAGCTTTTCTCAGGCTCTGCTTTTATTTCTCCATTAAGAATCCTTCTCCATCCTTGTCTTCCTGGCAAACTCTTCCTCTGTTTGAAAGGTCTCCAATATGACCTTCCCTAAGAGTCAGATTTACTGCATTTTCACATATTTTATACTTTATCCATATCTTCTTTGTGAGTTATACATCACTTTGCAAAAGTTATTTTCTTAAAGTTTACATGTCTCCCCAGTCAAACTGTGCAGAGCTCAGAGAGCTTAATGCCTAGCAGAAGGTAGACACTCACTCATTGTTCACTTGCACTGAAATAGAAAAAAAAATAACTGAGACTTAAAACCTGAAAATTGAAGATCAAGGTTGATGATGAATTCTATTGCTGATATTATCCAATTCTTGCCACATCCTTCAGTGCCTTTCTTTGATATCACCCTCCCTGAGGGTTCTGTTCTTAATCTCCCTCTGTGTTTTGTTCGTAAGTACCACACAAGATAAGCCAGGGACCACAGGCTTGTCTGAGTTCAAAGCCAGTGTTTGTAACCACCAGACTCCACCGCCATATCGCTAGCTGCCACCACTTGATTTGAGCTTGGTTGGAACTGACCTATTTTGAGTCTGCTCACCAACCTATCAGCTATGCTCATAGAAGGGTGAGCACTTGTGATTAAAAATGAGGTTACATTGTGGTTCTGTAGCCACTGCTAATTTGTCTTCTGCTCTCTCCCTTGAGATCTTGCATTACCAGCCATTTTATTTAACTTGACAGTAGCCCTTAGTCATAAAAATGACATTGTGCATCTTAAGCACTGCCCCACATAGGTGAGTCACTGGGCTGGGTTTGTCTCACTGAGAAAAGGACAATGAGATAAAGTATTGAAAAAAATCAATAACTTTACTTGAAAAGATTACAGTTTACTCAAAAGACATTTTACAGAGAGAAATTTTTGGACAAGTTTTAGAGTATCAGGAAAAAAATCATTAGGGAGGCTTTTTCTTAGAGTGGTAGGCTAAATTAATAAACTCAAATATCTAATCTAGTCAGTAACCTGAAGTTAGTAGTACAGTAGAGGTACTTGCCTTCAGTATTTTTGTTGTGTTTCCTATGTAAGATAGAACTAAATAGTAATGTGAGTACCTTTTGCAAATTTGAGAGTTGGCTCACAATTCACCTTCTAATTTGAGCATCAACTACTTACCCAGTAGTGGGAAGGCTATAAAGCCGAATAAAATTTGCTTCCTGTTCTGGCTAAACTTATAGCTTGTGGAGGAAGCAATTCTGCCATGAATCTTTTTTGTTTTGTTTTTATTTTTATTGAATTTATTGAGGTGGCATTGGTTATTAAAAGTGTATAGGTTTCAGCTGTACAATTCTATAATACATCAGCTGGATATAGTATTGTGTGTTCACCACCCAAATCTCCTTCCATCGCCATTTATCCCCCTCCCCCCTCTTCCGCCTCTCCCCATTGCCTTTCCCTCTGGTAATCACCATACTGTTGCCTGTGTCTATGAGTTTGTGTGTGTGTGCTTTTTCCCCCCTTAATCCCTTCTCCTTTTCAGTCAGCCCCCTACCCATTTCTTCTCTAACAGTTGTCACTGAATTTTTAACAACAAAAATCGTGATGGCATGCATGTAGTGCATATAAAATCAATATTTAGTCTTTAGTTCTTGCCATATGATAAAATTTTAACACTGTGGCATGCGGCTAAAATAATTAGAAATAGGATTTAATACTTGCAGGGGCTCTCACCAGAGATGAAGTGAATGTTGACTTGAAATGTCATAGACTGTACCATTCTTTTTTTCTTTTTTGTATAATATAATCTAGCCAACACCCTACAGATTCAGATTTAAGGAGAAGGTATAAAGATGATTGTGAATTGGGAAAGGGCAGTTTTATATCTGTAATGCCCCCTAAAAATCTTTTATTCACTTGCTTTATACTTATGGATCTGAACAGCTGTCAAAGTTTTGAATTGGTCAATATGCAACTCTCTGCCAAGGGGTCAAAAGGTCAAGTGTACTGCCACATGGTCTTAGGCAAGCCAGCGTCTGCCCACTGTGGGCAAAGGTGCCCTGCTCACAGGAGCCAGAGCAACACCACCACACTGTGTATTCTGGGAAAGGTGCAGCTTGCTTTGCATTCAGTAAACGAAGCTTTGCATTTGGGGCTCTGGGGACAAAAAGATGTAAAGGAAACAAAACACAATGAAATGGAAGCAAAATGTTGGCAAAACTCAAATTGCATTGGATTTATACTTATTGGATTTTTGAAGTAAGCTGACAAGAAAAATTACCTTCATTGCAAATCACTGAAGGGCTTTTCTATAGAATAAACACACTCAACAGAGAAGAGCTAATTCAAAGGAAGCTTCAAAATGTTAATACAATAATTAAGCAGGAAGGCACAACAGGCAGCCTATTTCCACAGAGCTCGCTTGCCTCAGGTGGGGTATAAGGTACAAGGCTGAAGGCTAAATGACTTCAACCACCTGAGGTTGGCTATAATCATCTTAAAATATGATATGAGAGGACGATTGCCCTCATTGGAAAGTATTTACTCATGCAAAACAAGCAGAAAGAACCAAATTCTCTGTATTTTGTGGGCAGTCTTTAAGAGCTGAATTATTGAAATCAGCCTCAAAACTTGGAAACTTAAATGCTTCTAATTGGAGCCTGCATTTTCCCATGTTCTTGGTGGTCTTTCCCTTTGCTGAGTGTCTCATCTTCTCACCCTTTTATTTGAATCTTCCTGTCGCCAAATTCTTTCTGTTTGGAAAAGCCTTATATTCTATTTGGCTTATTAGTGACATGGGCATGTTTCAGATGGTTTTGTTAAAACTGCTAACCAGCCTGTTACCTGTGTAGCTTTATCTCCCACAAAGCAGATTAAAGAGTACTGCTTCTCAAACTCTATCAGGGGCATCTGGGGTCTTATGAAATGTGGATTCTGATTCTGTAGGTCTATGGTGGAACCTGAAATTCTGCATTTCTGAAAAACTCCAGGGAGAATACAATATAAACAGCAGCATCTATTTGTTTTTTTAAAAATATCAGAGAGCCCCATGTGATAATCCTATATAATAAAAGGCTAATATTCGACTGACTGGGAGTTCGACCGCTCACTATGACATATGCTGACCACCAGAGGGTAGCATGGAACAAAGGAAGGCCCCGGACTACAGCTGGCAGCCCAGGGAAGGAAGGCCCCATTCGACCCTGATCACTGGCCAGACCTAGCTACCCTACCCATGCACAAATTTTGTGCACCAGGCCTCTAGTAGGAAAATAAAGGCCACAAGATAGGAAGGTAAAAAGAACAATGTTTTCAAACATTTGACTCTCTTTTATGTTTGTTGATAATTGATCTGATAGAGAAGAAAGGAGGCACCAAGAATCATGAACTTGCTGGGGATTATAGATAAACAGATTAGTCTTATTTTTAGTCTGATTGATACATCTGTAGACAAGAGAATTCCATTTTGATATCAATGTCACAGGAAAATCTCAAGGCAGTGATATGTCATTGTTTTGGGTCTTTGTTAGCAGTTCAAGTTTAGTCCAGGTAAGTGGTGACTAGACATGAATTGAGAGAAGGTAAAGACTGGCTTTACATGAATGGGCAGAATGGTTCTTGTGCATGGTTAGTGTCTACACACCTGACGCCTCCCTCCTGTGCTTCGGCATTCGGTTACACGGTGGATTTCTTTGGGCCCTCAAGGTAATGTGAACATGAATTCCATAAATCCCTAGTAACTGAAAATGGTGAGAAAAATAAGACAACTCTTATTTTCCTGAACTCGCTGTAAATGGAAACAAAAGATGTTTTTCTCGTCTGTTTATTCTATCCTGTTTTTGTTTTTCCAAACAAGAAGTGTCTGGAAAGTGCTCTTAAGTATCCTGAGCATTCTATGTGAAACATTCTGGGTTTCTAGTTTCTCATTTGCTGCAGTGTATAATTCTGAACGTTTATTTAGCATTAATGATGAGCTGGTCAAAAGAAGTCCTAAGAAGAAATAATTATTTCCTGAAATGCTTTTAACATTTCATTGACTTGAATTTTCAAGTTCCGTCCAACTTCAATTGTATTTCATTAAAACATCAACAACTATCTGAGGAACTGAAGAGAAATATGATCTCCCATTCTTGCTAATTGCCTCTCAGAATTTTTTTGTGGGCAGTTGTGTGTTGTGTGATGGCAATGACTCTTCATCCTCTTTGCATCTGCTTGGTCAGTACCTCATTATTCCTGATCTGGGTTACTGTCCATACAAGTGGCGTACCACTCTAGGGTATTGTGCTCCCAGGAAGCTGTGCACTTGTCCTGATCACAGTCTTTACCCTTCCTGGAGTGACTCTTGCACAACTTCCCCAAGGCTGTTATTACAAAGCTAAAAAATTAGTGCTTCATTAGTTTCTCTCTTCACTCAGGCCAATAGCTTAATATGGCAGACAATACCAATCCAAACTATTTTCCTGCAGCTTTATCTCCTGTCACTCTACTTAGTCCAGGATACTACTCATCTCACCTGGTTCGCTCCTGTTCGTACACATCTACCTACCTTTGCATGGCATTTCCCCTTCTAAGGTTTTACTCTAATGCCTTTTCCTGGTTGAGCTTTCTCTAATATTGCTGGACAAAATTAATTGCCCACTTTCATTTCGTTGACACTCTCATAACTGTTTATTTCTATATGCATTTTGCTGCTTCCATTATATTGTGATTATATTTGTGGTTATTATGCCTAAGAAATGTTACTATCTCCAATTTCTTGCTTTTGTAGCCCCATAAGGCAACTTTGACATCTTTGACATCGAACTTCCCAGGGTTGTTTCTGCTAATCAAGCCAGTAGGGCTGGGGTCCCGCTCGTCACTTGAAATGAATGCATATGACACCGCTTCCTACCGTGTGCGGGGCTATGGAGGGCAGCCTTCTCTGAGAGAGGACAGAGAAGAGAGTGTAAGAAGGCTCATCCATCACCACACAAGTTATATTATTAAAGGCCAGAAGAATATGAAATTCCTCCCCCCAAATCTATTGTCTTCAAGTGTCATGTGACTTGCTGCATGTTAGATAATCACCATTATTTGATTATTTTGACAATAATAATAATGTTAACATTTGCTGACATTTGAAGGTAAGTTCTTAAAAGCCGGCATTAAGTATTTCCCTGCATGATCTTCTTTAATCCTCACCCACCCCAAGAAGCAGATGTGCTATAAAGCTAATGAAATTTAAGTTTCCAGGGCTGTTTACTTACAGGGACTCCTTCCAAAGCCCTGTTTTTAAGTTTACCAATAAAAGATGTGTAACTCTTTTTCTCATTCTAAATTAACATTCTCTTCCATACCTAATTTTATTCTAATAACTTTGCATATATTTTCCTTTAAAAAGGCCTCTCAAATTCTATAAGCCTCAGGCCCCGCAGAACTGAAATCTGCCTTGTTTAGTCCTAAACATTGAGATAGCAACAAAAGTGCATCCCCAAAAATAACCACAGGAAATACTGGGTTGTATTATTGTAAAGTTAATGAAAAATGATACTTTTCAGTTGGTCTGTTCTGTCACAAAAAAAGCACAGAATTTAAAATACTGAGAAGTATACTGTGAACAAGTGACAAAATACTGACCTGAGCGAGTCCCAAATGACCACAAACAATCCTGTATAATAAAAGCCTAATATGCAAATTGTCCCCTCTGGCGGTCATTCAACCAGGAGTTCGACCTGGAGACCGGGAGTTCGACCGCTCGCTATGACGTGTGCTGACTACCGGGGGCAGTGAGAAACATAGTGGGCTTCAGCAATGTGCTGCATCCTCTCACCAGCTACCTGGGTTTGGGGGTGATGGAGACGGAGATGCAGTGAGAATGCAGGGTGTCCGCCAAGTTCACTCTCACTCCTCCTGCTACTTTCTCATGGGATGCCAGGGCTCATGTGCTGGAGAAGCCCCCACACTCAGGTACTGAGTGCCCGTGAGGAGCTTGTCTTGCAGCCACAAGGCATCTTCCAGGTTAGCTGGGCCACAATTGTTAGGACCCCAGGGGCTGGTCGGGCTCCCCAAGGGTTCACACAGGAGATGGTCTGCGAGGCTGGCTGGGAGAGAAAGTGCTGCCTGCCTGGCTTCTGTGTGGTGCCACTGGGTGGCCCAGAGGCCCATGCTGTGCCCAGGCCCACAGCCTCCAGCTGTGCCCAGGCCCACGGCCACAGTCTCCACATGGAGACTCAGGTGCCATGATTCAGGCTGAGGAGGCGCATAAGGGCCCAGGGGCCCAGATCCTGTCCAGAGTCCA
Source organism: Murina feae (assembly GCA_004026665.1). NCBI lineage: Eukaryota > Metazoa > Chordata > Mammalia > Chiroptera > Vespertilionidae > Murina > Murina feae. The sequence continues at coordinate 35,977 of PVJC01010750.1, read as the reverse complement.
GAGGTCAGCTAGAACCTGCCCTTCCACACTAGACGCTCATGCTTCGATTGCCAGCCAGGACTAGGGACCATACCTGTGCACGAATTTCGTGCACCAGGACTTTAGTCACTTATAAAATCCTGGTCCTATCTGGCCACCTTCATTTGAGAACAGGATTCAGTGAAGGCTGACAGATAGCCAGTTACCAGTAGTCTGATCAAATGTGTTTATTTCATCAGGGTTTTACTTAGTCTGTGTATTGATATCATATATAAGAACCAAGGATCAAAGAAGTTGAGTAACTTGCCAAAAACTACATAGTTAGTAAGTGATTGATATGGGTTCCAAACTGAAATATGTCTCTCTAAGTTTGCTGGTTGATTTTACATCAAACTCAAGTGAACAGAGATTGTAATTACTGACTTTCTTTGATCCCTTTTGCTGCTGCCTCCAGAATCCCCTTATCCCAACCTGTCCTCATAGTCTAAGGCAGCAGTGAAGGCTCAGGATATCATCATTAAAAGGTTGAAATTGTCCTAGAACTTTTCTTACTTCCATAGTCCTGTTTTAGACTGCTATTCAAAGTTTAGAATTGGACTTGCTCATGTATTTAATTGTTTACTCTAATGGGCATGTGAAATTCCTAACACTTCTTGCAAAATAAAATTTTGACTTATTGAATACTCATCTGGTCCCTAATCTACCCATCCTGACTCTAGTCACAATTTCCCCCTATTGTGTTGGTTGGGGTGCTCTGCTTCTTTGCCCTTCTCTGTTCTTCCTACTCCTACTTTGCACCCTGACCTTGCTTTGTAAGCTCTCTCCACATGGAGTTTTGTGATAGTTAATTTTATGTGTCAGCTTGACTTGGTCATGGAGTACCCTCATATGCTTAACCATTATTCATTCTGGGTGTGTCTATTAGGTTGTTTCTGGGTGAGATTAACATTGAATTTGTTGACTGAGTAAAGCAGATTGTTCTCTGCAGTGAGGGTGGGCCTCATCCAATCCGTTGATGGATAGAATAAAAGGCCGAGTAAAGAGAATTCACTCTCTCCATGTCTGTCTTCAGTTGGAACATAGGTTTCCTCCTCCTTTATGATGTGGACTCTGGAACTATACCATCAGCTTTCCTGAGTCTTCAGGGTCTCTGACTGCAGATATTTGCATTTCTCAGCTTCCATAGTCATGTGGGCCAATATTTTATAATAAATCTTTTTATCTATCTATCCATCTATATTATCTATCTATCATCTATCTATCTATCTATCTATCTATCTATCTATCTATCTACCTATCTATCTATCATCTATCTATCTACCTATCTATCTATCATCTATCTATTTCTACCCTATTGGTTCTGTTTATACGGAGAACCCAGATTTCTTTCACCTGGACTTTGGAAACTGTTCAGATCTCACCCACACATACACCTTTCTCTAGCATTTTATTGGGCAACCCTGACCAGTCAGGAAGTGACAGCATTCATCTTTGACAATACCTATGGGCCAAACACACAGTACAAACCACAATATTGTAGGATTTTAAGAGAGGATCAGGTGTCCCTTTGATGGCTAATTTCTCTTTTCTGAACTATTAATTAAAAAATAGTTACCAATGAAAGAAAATATTCCAAATCTGTATTTTCTTGGAAAATCTAAAATGCACATCAATACAGAAACATTCCCCCCCTGCTAAACATCAATTGCCCTGAATTTAGAAAAGTCAATCTTTGGATGGAAATCTTGCCCAAATGTATTACATTTTTTTCTATTTTCTTTGTTGGGGTACACTGATGTGGGATCACCACAATAAACATAAGTGATCTTATTCAGTAGGAATTTAGGGATGCTCTCCCTGTAGGGCCTCTCAATGTTAATGCAGAGTAAAATAATTGCTCTTCATAGTTATTGTACTGATGATCATGCCTGGTATAGTGATTGAAAACCCTATACTACATATCCCACTTCGCTATGCAACCAATTGTAATGGTTTTGTCTCATTTATCAATCCTTTCCCTCCCTGTCAAGCTGTCAGCTATTACTTGTTGCTTTTCTTCAGTGAGCCTGCCTTTACCAAAGGTTATTCCTCTTCCTCTGCAACAGCAGGTCTCAATGAGGGAATCTCCCCTCCTCAGGGGACATTTGGCAATGTAAGGTGACATTTCTAATTGTTATACTTCAGAGAGGGGGTGCTACCAGCATCTAGTGGGTAGAGATTAAGTTACTAAATCTCTAATAGTGTGCAGCAAGCATGTCAAACTCAAGAGCTAACACGGGCCTAATAAATGAGGCATGCGGCCTGAGGGCCACGAGTTTGACATGCTTGGTGTACAGGGTAGACTTTCACAACAAAGATTTACTTGGCTCAAAATGTCAGAGGTGCCAGGTTTACCAACACTGTTTTAGGATTGTGGAAAAGTAAATAGACTCTAAGGGAGGACCCAGGAGCTTTGTCTAAGGTTTAAAAAAAAAAGTGTGTATTGGTTCATGGTCATTGGCAAGATCAGAGGCCACTTTCATTTACTTTTTAAAAACAGCAATATTCTCAGGGATTAAGGTCCTTTGACCTCTGGCTGAGGGAGGAATTAGTATCAGCCCTTAATTTAAAAGATCTTTAACACCTGTAATCACAAACTGCTTTACTTTAATGAAGATTAGCTAGCAGGGTTTTTTCTTCCATAGTTATTTGGATTAAATACTATTGCTACATTAAAAAAAAAAAAACAATCAGCTATAAGTACCATAGTATGTAATATGTTTCTTTTTTTTTTTTTTTAAACCCTCACCTGAAGATATTTTTCTTATTGATTTTTAGGGAGAGGGAGAGACACACATCAATTGGTTGCCTCCTGCGTGCCCCGACCAGGGCTGGGAGCCTGCAACCAAGGTAAGTGCCCTTGGCCGGAATTGAACCTGGGACCCTTCAGTTGCCAGGGCCACGCTCTATCCACTGAGCCAAACTGGCTAGCGCTATATGTAATATGTTTCTAAAGGATTTTCAAATTTCTATTAAACACCACTTGTATGGGAAGAGCAATCTAATTGTGTAAATCATAAGATGTATTTTTCTGCTATAATTGGAAAGCTTTAGAAAAATTGATGGCCAACTGAACCCCTCCCCCTACTTTTTAAAATCACATTCTTTGGAGAAACATGATTTTGACCAACAAAAGGGTAAAATGTCTATAGTGACATAGCTATTTCTATAGGAGATTCTATAGAAAGTCAATTGATTAACTAGAATCTTGGTCTTTACTCCTTCATAAGTTTTTTCGCTGACCTCGCAGGGAATCTTGCTGTAGAAGATTTGGGGCTGCCTCAGCTCTGAAAAGTGCATTAGCTCTGATCTACTCACTTAATGGTCTTGACCTAGAAAATAATGTCTTTCAATTTTGAATAAAAGACAAATCCTATTTTCTAAACTCTAATCTGAACTTTGTTTTAATTATTTTGCAGAAATGTAAATCATTTTTCTATAATGATATAGAGCATACATTTTATTATATATCTTGATATATAGCAATGCATAAGATGAGAAAATGCTTTTTTCAAAATGCATATTTGGCTAATTTGACTTAATTCCCATGCACTTTACCAATTATGTACATTTATTTAGTGCATAAAAAGTGTAACAATTAATATTGAAGTGTAAATGAGTATGCATGTTCTACCACTGTTTTATTCAAATGTGATGTGTCAGAATCAATTTGATATGAAAGGCAGAGTGATAGATGAGAGTGATAGATTTAAGGTATGTACAGTGCAGTATGAAATTCTGTGAATATCTCAGCAGCATTTCAAACAAAAAAGTATAGTATGATCTTTAGTATAGGAGTTTTTGATGACCATTAAATTGATCAGATACCATAAATCAGAGTGATACACACATTTAGAGAGGAAAGTTGACCTATAACAACTGTGACTCATGCATATATTTATGTCACTTTTCTTGTTTGTATGAAAGTCAATTTCTGAAGGAAAATTGGTTCAATAAAACTTCAAATAATTTTTCTAAGATTCTTGCTAGTATGTTTAATTTCATATCTTATGATTGTTTTCTAATTTTCATTTTCTTTGGATAGTTACTATTTGATTTTGCTCAGGTTTAAAGCTTTTAAAGGTTGTCCTCAGTGTTTTAATATACTGCTTATTGCTATTTTAAATGAAAGGTATTATTTATGCATTTATTGTTGTGACATTTGTAATTCTAGAATTAAAAAAATTATTTTTGTTTCTCAGAAATAATACTGTTTAAAATAATGATTTCATGTTGAGTCCTTTAAGAAATAAACAAAGGTGTTTGGAGGAAGAGTAGAAAAATGTTCAGTATGTTATGGCAAATTGTGATTGCATTATAATATACTTTTTAAAATTATAAATTATGAAGGTTTATTTAAAAAGAAAACTATTTTTGCCATTGAAATAATTTCTAAAAGTAATCTTGGAGAAAAAGATTAAAGTTGGGTGGAAAGAATTGATTAGTCTCATAAGTTTTTAGAGATAAGACAGATATTGTCTTATAAAATAGTATTTTTAGAATACTGTATTATTATATCTGAAAAAAATATTGTCTTATGAAAACATTAATCCTATTGAAGTGTTCAGAAATATACAAGCATATTTATCCTGTAGTTAAAGAAATATATCTATTTTTAATAGTTTTTTTTAGCACTCTTCTCATCCTTATATAAAATTTCTTAGAAGTCATAAATGACGCAGTTTTTTCCTGGAACAAATTTCTACTAGAACTAGCTAAATAAAGCTTATTTTATGAATTAAATCTCTTTCTGAAGTGCCAAAGTGCCAAAGTGCTGATATTTTAATGGGAGCGCCAGAGTCTACAGTAATCATTATACTTTTATATTCCCTTTTCCTGTTGTGTGTCTTTTTCACCACAATTTTACCAATTTTACACAGAACCAGACCTAAGTTTAACATAGATAAAAATCATTGATACAGAATTAAAATGGCTTTTCTAGACTGAGTTCCTTTCTCTAGTCATTCAGGTGATTCAGAACTCAGACTTTTTGCACTTAAATGTTACATCGAGTTCACAGGGGAAAAGAGCCAATCTCTGCTGAACGTGCCCCACCACGCTATGCGAGTCAGACGCTCTCTGACAAGTTCCGAGCCTGCATTTCCAGGGGGCTTTTCAAAAGGTCAAAATTCAGCCCTGGCCTGTGTTGCTCAGTGGTTAAAGTGTCAGCCTAGGTACGCCAATCAGCCTGCCTGGTTGGATTCCTAGTCAGGGGCTCATACCTGGATTGCAAGTTTCATCCCTGACTCTGGTTGGGTGGATCCGGGAGGCAGCCAATTGATGCCTCTCTTTCTCTCTTTTCTACTCTCTTTAAAAATCGATGGTAAAAATACCCTTAGGTGAGGATTAGCAACAACCTATATATATAAAAAGTCAGCCACCGGAATGACCAGTCACTATGATGCCCACTGTGGCCAGCGCACCAGCCAGATCAGGGGGTGGGGCTGGTCAGCCAAACTCCCACAGCCCCTCCCCCCAGGCGGGCCCTGACGCTGATAGGCCTGCCCCACCATGATTAGCCCACAGCCCCTCCCACCTCTGGCCCTGCTCCCTATAGGCCCCCATCACCCTGATTGGCCCGCAGCTCTTCCCAGTTGACCCCGCCATGACTGCATCCCTCACCCCAACAGGGCGTGGGGCCGGCTGGCCAACCTCCTGCAGCCTCTCCACCCAGGAAGCTCTGGCCTGGATTGGGCCCCCTACTCCAATCAGGGGCAGAGCTGGGCAGCCCATTACCCACAGCCTCTCTTCATGGCGAACCCCACCCCCAATCAGCCCCCCAACCCCAATTGGAGGCAGGGCCTGTCGGCCAATTGCCCGCAGTCTCTTCCCTCAGCCAGCCCTGTCCCAATCGGCCGGCTGGCCAGCCAGCCTCTCACCTCCTGCTAACAGGCCTGGCCAGGAGCTGCCCCGACTGGGGCCCGACCCCACCCACACAAGAATTCGTGCACTGGGCTTCTGTAACAACATAAAAAGTTTAAGGTTCAGCCCATAGAGTATTCACAATAGCTGCAGACTCCACTGTAAAGGGAGCGCCTTGCACATCTAGGAAAATCTGCTCTGAGCTTCCCTAAGACGATGCTGAAATGCTGCATTATAATTTCCAAAATGAATTAATGAAGAACAACACTGGAGATGAAATGTATATGTGTGTGTATCCCAGCTAACATGGTAACTGGAATACAAAGCCCTTTTTCTCACATTTTGCCAACCGTAGCATAAGCTTCCCACAGAGGATGGGGATTAACAGCCTGTCTCCTCTGGGGTGGGGGGTGGGGGTGTATGTGTGGAATAAAATGTAGAATCTGCAAATGGAACTCTGAAATGATGTAGTTAATGTTGCATATGTAGTCTATTATGGTAACTGGGAACATGTGTGTCATAATATTGGGCAAACTGATTCTAAAAATGGGAGAGAGTAAAACAAAAACTGACCCCCAAATTCTGTTCAAAATGCATGATCCTAACAAGATGCACTGTCAGGGACGACTTGACGGAATACTGTTCTCTCCTGCTCGCCACACCCACCCCTGCCCTTGCTGCCCCTCCACACTTTCTCGCCTTATATTTTTTAGATCTATTTTTCATCTTTCAATTTGGATGACTAATTTTCCCTATCACGCTGGAGTGCCAGTATGTCTTTCACACTTTACTCAGGCTTTTGTGAACCCATGGATAGCTCTCAATATCGTGAACTTGAAGTGTTTTCCAAGAAAATGGAAAGAAAATCCTCAGACACAAGGCACCGAAAGAATACAGGAGACTGGAAGACATCAAGACAATTAGACCTAAGGAGACACTGACCAGGCATTTGGCACCTTGATCACTGACATCACTGGATGAAGCCACCACTGCTGTTTATGCTCAGGTGTTCCAACCCTATCTGTAACAACATTCAGAAAGGAATGTAACAGGGGAAAGGAAATAAGCCCAAATGTAGAAATGATGGCTCAATCTCAGTTTAAGCAATTAATCAGTGCAGAGTGGGAAATAAGTCATAGAAAATTAGAGCAGGTAAAGGAATTAGACTGAGCATCAGGAGAAAGAAGGAAATAAAAGATGTGAACCGTGAATTGGGGAAGCATGGCAGTGTACACTTAGGTTGCAGATGCACTCGTGTAATGAAGTTAATTTGAAACATCCATTTTTTCCCCCTCTTGTGGGGTCTCCTAATACTTTTTTTCTTTTTCTTTCACTGATTTGATGACTTGCATTTGTTTAGCTTTTTGTTATCTTCAACTCATTATTCAGTTTAGGCTGTGAATATGCCTTAATGTAACATACTTTGAAAATTTGTCATTTGAATACTCATCAGTGATACTGTACACTGCTGTGTTTAACCTCACTTGTGGGATCCCAAGTTCTACTCATTTCTCAGGAATCCTAGAACCCCAGCTCATCAGCAGAGAGGTTTTTAAATCCAGGAGGCAGGAGAGACTATAGAAAATAGTCAGTTTATAGATGAAAAATTAAATGGAGGGTGAGCACATTATATTCTGGAATTGTTCACTCTGTCACGTACTGCTCAGAAAGATGGAGAAGAATAGGGAAATCATCCTCCTTTCTTCCTTTCTCCCTTTATTGTTATCCCAATAGTTCTAGCAGACATGGAAATTCACAGGATAAATGCCAGATAACATGTGCCAAAGGGAAAAAAGTATAATCTCTAACTCTAAATCCAAATGGTTACCACTGCTTGCCAATCTCCTCTCTAAAATGTCTTTACAACATTTATCTCTCTCTCATTCTTGTAGCTAAGTATAGGCCTCCTCAACGTCCCACTTGCCATTTGCATTGCATTCCGCTGCTACAGTAGTCCCCATTCTTTCCTTCTTTACTCTCCTCATTTTAATTTCTTTTATGAGCATTTTCCAAGTTGGTATTCCCATGAAGCCTCTCCCATAATGTACAATGGCATGCATGCTCCTTCTCAAAAGTTTCAAAGATATTAAGCAAATGTTCTTAACTGATACTCAATATCATCCCATAGTGTGGCTCTACATTAGATTCCTTTACTCTAGTCAAATGGCCTCATGCTTGTCTAACTCAACTCAGTTTTCCATTCTCAAATCTTTGTGCTCACTGATGGAAGGCCTAGCAAGCCTGCCTCTCCTATTGCTATGTTCAGTAGTGTCATGCTGTTCCAAGACCTTATATATATTCTAAGAGGTTTTCCCCATCCTTCCATTTAAGTCATCACCTCTGAAATATAAGATTTTGACATATTTTTGCAGCACAGCAATTTCTATCTTATAATATAGTTTTCATATACAGCTATATTTGTATCTGCTATTATGATTTATCTTTCTCAGTTACACTAATCCTGGAACTGGATTATCATCTATTTACATGAAATACATCATTGCCTAATTTTCAAAACATTCATTTTGGTAAACTTGGCATAATCCTTATATTCATGGTCTGGGTAAGATTTACCTTTATATTTATACTACTCCTAAACATAGCTTGATGCATAAAACCCCTCAAATATCTGTGAGTGAATTAGTAAATGTGCTTAAAAGTTTAACACTTGTGTGTCTTAAATGCATTCACAGAAGATTTCCAGATTCTAGTTGTTTATTCTTTCCTTGAAAATACTATAATTTGACTATAGTTCTTGGTCATCTATACTTTCTTTGCAAAAGGCCATATCTGGAAAGTTACTTGAAAATTTTACGTTCTAATTATTCCCAAGATTGAGTCAGCTTAGTTGTATCTTAGTTGTATTTTAATAAAATTTACAGGAAAGTTTTATTTATTTGTAATAGAAAATAAGAAATTGAGGAGAACTCTGGAGAGGATTTACAACTTTGTTTAGTGATCTAGGATTGTACAATCTCATAAAAATTATGTCATCAGTTTCTGGAGAGGAAGTTATTTTATCATTTTTAGTTGTGTGTAATAAGAGTAACAATGGATAATTTTGATGTGTAGAAAGAAAGAAATTTGAAATAAGTGAATATCCACATCATTGTAGACATACGAGACATTTGTACTGGTAGGTACTCAAAACACATTTGGACTGACAAATTTGTCTTGAATTTGGTGGTTCAGAGCCACTCCTCTACTTATATAAATTTAGATTATTAATTTGTTAATAATTTTTATAAATAGTAATCATTTTATCTTATTGAAAACATATTCAGGTTTAATTTAACCAAAATGGATGTTTTGAAAATTAGGCAATGATATATTTCATGTAAATAAATGATAATTAACTGATTTGTCCATTTTTGTGATTTATTTCACAGTTTATAAAATATTTTACTTACATTTCTCAGTTAATTTAATTTTTTAAATAATTATGAGTGGAATTAATGTATTTTACACATGAAAAAAGCAAGTTCTGAATACCCAGAACTAACGAGGTGTAGGTGTATAACTTTGGGTTTTAGGCCAGTGGCTGTCAAAACACCATGCGCTTCATATTAGTACAGAATATATAGTCAATAAATATTTGCTTTAAGGAATATTATGTAAGGCTAAGTACAGTCTTATAGAATATGAGTATGTATTGCATAAAATTATGTTTGATGAATGAATATCATCAGATTAAATTTATGTAGAAATAAGTATGTAGACTATGATTCTTAAAACAGAAAATGTAGAATTACCTAAGACTTTATACAAATTTTATGTTCTGCATGACATACCTTTGAAGGATTCATATAGAGATCCTCAGAGGTCCTCTCTGGATCCAATAATCTTTCTAGGTCTTTTGAGAATGTGCTATTAAGATGATGGGTAGCATTCTTATGTGTATGGTTAATAAATTCATAGATTTTCTAAGAGATAATTTTGAATTTGTTTTTGAATGTTGTATAACACTGGATTAATAAGTGATTCCTTAATTACTATCCATATGTGATAATCATTTATTATTAGTGGTCATATCTGAATGCTTCCCTTGCTTTTATGTATATGTTTCCTTTTATAATAGCAATGAAAACACTCAAGGCCACGAGTTTCAATGTGGTTATTATACCTCACAGGTGGTTAAACCTATTCTAACTGCCTTCATCTATGGCTTTCATAGCTCACCCACAGTTTTGACCACAATAACTTTTAAATTGAAGGGTTTTATTGAATTTTAATTAGGGATAATGCTAAGACTGATCCTCTAAATTTAGCTAATGTGAAAGACGTTTGAGTTTTAGCAAAATAAATAAAAGTTGCCAGCAGGGTAGCTCAGGATACAGGTAACAAATTAAACATTTGTTTTAAAGCATCAGGTAAATTTCTACTATGTTGCAGGATCTAGACTCTGAGAGAATAGCCAAAATGCAGTCATTTGTTATTATAATGATTCTTTGTGTTAATAAGAAAACTATCCTTTTAGTATTTTAGATTCTGTATTTACAAATTGATATAAGTGGTATTTAAGTACACATTGTATTTTATAGCTATTTCACAATATTTTACTACTAGGGGTCCAGTGCACAAAATTTGTGCACTGGGGTGGGGGGGTTCTTCAGCCCAGTGTGCCCTCTCTCACATACTGGGAGCCCTCAGGGGTTGTCCTACTGACGGCTTAGGCCTGCTCCCTGCTCCTAAGCCACAGGCCTAAGCCACAGTCTGGCCTCCCTTTGTGGGAGGCAACCAGGCTAATAGGGGGAGCCACCAGACCCATCACCTCGCTCCTGCAGCCACTGCCAGTCACTGCAGCCACCAAGGTATTTTCATCAACACTGACTCCAGTCCCTTCACCATGAAAAAATGATAACTTTCTTTAGGCATTTTCAAGATGTGTCTTTCATAGGATACATCATTTCTTTCTTTTTTTTTAATCCTCACCTGAGGATATGTTTCCATTGATTTTTAGAGAATGTGGAAGAGAAGGGAAAAACAGAGAGAAACATAAAAGTGAGAGGAACACTTTGATTGGTTGCCTCCTGCATATGTCCTGACCTGGGCCCTGGCCAGGGAGGAGCCTGCAACCTAGGTACATGCCCTTGGTCAGAATTGAACCCAGACCCTGCAGTGGGCAGGCAGAGGCATTATGCACTGAGCCAAACCAGCTAGGCAGGATATGACATTTCTTAGCCCTCCAGCAGTGGACCTTCATTTTTTTCTCCAGGAGTGTGGTGGAAAAACCCTAGATCGTCTTTAGGGATTCTTATTACCCAAGTTACTAAGAATATTACCAGTGGCATACAAGGAGCTTAGCCAATGAGCAGTAAGAAAAGGTGTTTCCTCTGTAGTTCAATCTGATCACCGGCTCCACCCCTGCCCAGGCCTGTAGCCTCTGACTGAGGCTATAGGCCTGGGCAGGAGACCCCCAAGCCTCTCTGATCACCGGCTTCACAGAGCCCAGGCCTCTGTGATCACTGGCTCTGATCCCACCCCCTGCCATTGCCAGCTCTGCTCTTGCCCCACTGGCAGCCTCTGGCCAAGGCTGCAGGCCTGGTCAGAGGACCCCCAGGTACCTGCTTTGTTGGCTCCACCAGTGGCCAGACCCCTGTGATTGCAGGCTCCACCCCTTCTCCTCCAGTCCCTGGCTCTGTGGAGCCCAGGCCCCTGTGATCTCCAGCCTTGCCCCTGCCCAGTCCTGAGGCCTCTGGCCCAGGCCTTATGCCTAGGTAGGGCACCCTCATACCCCTCTGATCACTGGCTCTACCCTTGCCCCTTCTGATCACCGGCTCTGCCCTAGCCCATGCCTGCATCCTCTGGTGAAGGCCTCTGGCCTGGGCAGAGGACCCCCCCAGCCATCTCTGACCACCTGTTCTGCCCCTTGGGGCCCCCACCTCCCCTGCCATCTGCCTGGCTAACAGGTCTGACCACTTCAGTGTTGGGGCTGAGCCTGCCTAGGTGCCGCCATCTTGTGGCTATGAGGGCTGGTATCTTGTGGCTATGGGGGTGGCCATCTTTGTGATGGAGTGATGCCTAATTTGCATATTATTCCTTTATTAGATAGGATTAATTGGGATATATAGCTACTTCTGTGTGCTTAGAAGTACATTTCACTCATTAAGGTTATGAAAAGCCTTTATTTCCACAGGCATTAAGCATTTTCAAATACAAAGCTCCCTTTCTAATATAAGACAAATTTTCAGATCTAATATGTTGATAGTTATATTTTCACTATCTGTTGATTGAAATAGTATGCAGTAGGCATAAGGTTACTTTATTATTTGTAAGTTTGTATTTTATCAAACATAAAATATTCTACATATTTTTGAAAAATAGTTAACATGTACTAAGAGATACACCATTTTATAAGTTTATAGATAGTGTTTTGTTCCCAATGACCCACTAAAATAATGGGCTTTTCATTGCATCTGTAGAAAATATATTTCAGAACTGGCTCTTTTTGGATAAAGCCCTTTGGGTTAGATATAGCATGGACTGGAGGTCACACTGGATTCAGACAAACCTGGTTCTGGTCTTGGTCCAGCATCACTAACTGCATAACAAATAATGAATAATTAAGTTTCCCAGTCTCAATTTTCTCATCTGTAAATTGGAGAGATTGATGACACCTACTTTAGTGGGTTGCTGTGAAGATTGTTACATTACGTATGTAGAATATCCAGTATATTCCCCAGCACACAGTTATTTAAGGATGTTATTCTTAGCATCATCAATATTATATATTATCATATATAATAATATAGATATTATTCAGTGAGATTATGTGTCTACAATATGCTAAAAATAAAAAAATGAACAATTCAGTTTCTTAAATTTATTGACCTTTATTAGCATTTCCCTTATTATACCCTCTTCAAGATTGTTTTGGGTATAGCAAAACAATTTGGAACTTTACATAATCCAGTAATTTCCAATTCATTTAAGATTCTAAAGTATGTGCCATATGATAATTTAGGAAAGAACAACAGTGCATCTAAATTACTCACTCAGTGAAAGACTGAAGTCCCTTCTGAGAACACTGGAGGTTACTTAAGAAAGTAAAAAACCTATAGGATTATCTTCTTTTAATGAACTGATACATTTCTCAAGCGGCTGTTGTTCAAACAGCTTTACGATTTGTGTTTTTAAAATGCATTAAGTTGGTCTGAAATAGTATCTCTTCTCACATATGAGCTTGCTCATGGAGCTGTGTCAATAGGTTTCACGTGGCCATAGGTTTCACTCTGGACCAATCTCCCTCGTATTACAATTGATAAAATTCAGTGTACATGGTATTCTTGGGATAACATTCATGATGTGCCTGAAGAAGGGCTGGTATTTCTGGGCTTAGAGAATGCTGTGCTATGCATGTAAGAGTAAAAAATCAGAGAGGCCATATTTTATCTGTGTGGCTATATCACACAGGAGGACAGAGGCCAGCCTTTAGGAAATAATGACCTTAGACATCCAAGTGAGTTATCCATGGAAAAACTAAAATCCTCCTACAACACTGGTAGAAATGTAAACCTGGGCAACCACTCTGGAAACACAGTAGTTTTTCATAAGATTAAACATAGTGTGACCACATGATGCAACAATTGGGTATGTCCCACTCCTTGATGTGCACCCAAAAGTAATGAAAACATGCCCAGTGTGACTCAGCAATTGAATGCTAGCTCAGGAACCAAGGGATCACGGGTTCGATTCCCAGTTAGGGCACATGCTCAGGTTGGGGGCTCAATCCCCAATAGGGGGTGTGCAGGAGGCAGTGGATAGATGATGTTTCTCTCTTTTTCTCAATCCCTCTCCCTTCCTCTCACTCTCTAAATATCAATGAAAACATAAAAAAGGGGAAATGAAAATACAACTGTGCAAAGACTTGTACATAAATATTCGTAGCAGCATTATTCCTGATAACCAAAAAGCAGCAACAACACAAATGTCCATCAACTGCTAAATGGATAAATTAAATGAGATAGATCCATAGAGTGAAATATTATTTAGCAGTAAAAGTAAAGTACAGATACATGCTACCCCATGGCAAACCTTACAAACAGCAGTCCAAGTGGAAGAAGCCACTAACCAAAGACCACGTATCGCATGGTTCTCTTGAAATGAAATGTCCAGAATAAAAAAAAAAATCCATAGAGTCAGAAAGTAGCCTAGAGGCTGCCTGTGACTGGAGGCAACTGAAGGTGGAGTGAGCTGTGAGGAAATGGGAAGTGACTTCTGATGCAGGCAGGGCTTCTTTGGGGGGTGATGAAAACGTTGGAAAATGCATTGCAATACTGGTGCACACGTCTGTGATTAGGCTGGAAAACATTAAGTTGTGCACCTTTAATGGGCACATTGTATATGTGAAGTACATCCCAATAAAGCTGTTATATAAAAAAGAATGAGTTGCTCCTCCAGCCTGTGTGTCCCACAGATATTCATGACCAGCTCCATAAGCCAGGCTACCATGAGGATTTCCAGGTTTCAAGTAGTTGAAACAGGCATTTTCAAGAACAGCAGTCATTGAAATGCATCAAAGCATAAGTGCAGTCCCTGAAGAAACACTGCAACTCATGAGCTTAAATAATAACCAAATTTAATTCATTCCAGGTACATTCTCATTAAAGAAACGGCTGGCCAAAATGTTGATATAAACATTTAGCTACTAAGCGAACAAATTAAACTCCTTTATGATTTAATTGCACCAGTGAGTATTTCTTTCTGGAATGTGTTTCTGCTTTGATATATTTCAATACACATTATGAATTATGTTGAATGATGGCATTTCAGAATATGTGTGAGTATGTATATACATATGTATTTTCAAACTGTATTTAAGATGTTATTTAAAATATGTGTGCATGTGTACATGTGAACATTCCAATTTCTATGTTTATGTGTGTGTATACAATACAGAAAGGCATATTCCCATAAGTCCCATGGACTGTAGTCATATTGTGGGGTATATATTTGCCAACTAGTTGCAAGCATTAACAGCAATATTCTCTCTCTGCCTCCTCTCCTTTCCACTCCATATATATACATATGTGAATGTACAAATATTTGATAATGTTTATTTATCACGTGATAGATTGACAGTATTTATAGATGGCTATTTTGATCAGTGTGCATATTTTGAACCACTGGAACCATTTGAAGGAATTTTTAGGCTCTGAAAATATACAGCATTTCACTTCTAGATGTAAAGAGATTCATGGCAGCGATTTATAGAAAAGGAATGACTGTAAAAAATAAAACAGAATTCAGCGCAAATTTTTTCATACTGCTTCAAGTCTCAGTGCACTGCTTTTCGGTTAGTTTCTTTCTCATTGAATTCTTTTAATATAAAAATGAAAATGTATTTCTCTTATTTCATGGATTACCTAATAATAAATGAGAACTTCTCCTTACAAAGAAAAAATTATTTCTTTAAATTCATTAAAATTATAAAACAATTCTTTTATTTGTGTATTCACACACAAAATCATACCTCTATGTGTTTGACATCTCTGAGTTTAGCACACACTCTGGTTGTGCGTTTGTTGATTGTATTAAAGATGGTCTGAAGTCCTATCTCACCATCTCTTTTTTCTATAGTTGAAAAATCACCATTTATGTCCTTTACCCTCTTGCCCCTTCTGGTACATCCCCCTTCCTCTGTCACTCACAACCAATAAGAGATAATTCTAATTATTTAGTTTTCCACAAAACATGTGTATGTACTACTTTCCTATACAGTTAAGTAGGATACATGGCTATGATAGTGAAATGGCAATGTACCCTGCTTAAATATAACATTCAGGTACCATTTTTAATAGTATTTAATCAGATATATGGTGGCAGTCCCATAATGCCTTATGGGAGTTTTGTTTTCAGTGCAGGGACTCATTGTCACAAAAGGTCAAAATGCAGACTAGGAGGAATGAAGTGTGTCTTCTCAAGGAGTGTGGTGCAGAATGTGGGCCTGAGCAAATGGAGACAATACACAGACTTGGAGGTGAGGGGCCATGGGCTATCCAAAAGGGAGAACACTGCTCTAGGACCAAGCCATTTATAAAATGTCTGACCTCCTTAAATATATATGGTAGATTTGATATTTAGTGAGAATGTTTAATGAATTGGCTGGTACATAATAATATTTTACCACCCTGTGTTCATATTTTTATACTTCTTTGGTTGCTTTCTTAGTGTGGACACTCAAAGCCTATGAGCAATCTGGTCTCCATGTCTCGGTTTCTTGATCTTTTGTATTTCAGGAGACTTAGACTTTGTGCCTGATGCTCAGAAATGGATGGATCTAATTGGCATGTATCATGTGGCCTCTATGGGATCTGGCAGTTAGGAAAAGTAATGATCTGCTCACTACTGCATGCCCCAGGGAAGTGCTACTTCCGGGAGCAGGAGATATTATTTAGGGGAGCAGGAGATATGGGGCATCTAAATATGCAAGTAGAACAAAAAGAAGAAGAAGCCAGTGAGGTAATACGGACTCAGTAAAGCAAACAAAATCTGAGATGGATGGAGCTTGAAGTCAAAATCACGAGAGGCACTAGTGGAGCAGAAGCTGACACACGGGTGTGGGAGAAAAGTAGACCTTGAACTGAAGCAGAGCTAGTTGAGTGTTTCACCTGGCACTGAGGGATGAGTAGGGTTGGAAGTAACTTTTTCTTTCCTGTTAGAAGTAAACAACCATGTTCGTTTGTCAGCTAGCTTTGGAGTGCTTTAACCATTTATTTGTTTAATACATTTTAATTGAGTATCTGTTGTATCTGAGCCCTGTTTACTTGATTATAGAAGCAGACAGAGTCCTCATTCTTGTGAAGGTCACAGCCTAAGAGGGTGACAATGAACAAGTTTGTCAGCAAATAAATCTATGATCACATATTATGATGATTTCTCTGAGCTCTTGTCTGGAATCCCCCAATATCACGATGCCATCCTCCATTCCTCTTGGAGTCAAGTATTTTCAGGCTAGAGAAGAGATTAAATACTATACTTTGTAAACATTCAGATACCGGTATATAAAGTTCAAGGAGAAAATTCTACAATAAGGCAAGTCGTTTTCCTGATTTGTAAGCCAAGTAAACTATTCATTGTTGGGTTGGAGAGGAGTGATGCCAGATGAGCATGTGGGTTGACCTAGTAGGGAGAGGGCCAGGGACTTCACTGTCTCCTGGAAGTGCAGGCTTTTCGGAGATGTCAGAATAGAGAAGGGCATTGTGTCTGTCAGGACTGGCCATTTTAAGAAATCCATGTTAGAAAGTGATGGAACACATAAATGTCAAAACATTTTGCTTGACATTCTTAGAAGGGCTTCATGGGTCTGAGGTATGAATTGTTCTCATGAGGTTAGGATTCCAGGTGTCAGGCAGGAACAAAGCATGCCCACTTCTACCACTGCCTCAGGGTCACCCTCACTGGCACAAACACAGCCCAACAGTTACCTCCTCAGTCCACCTGAATGGACTCTGTCTCACAAGATGTTTTCTCCTCCCAAGCTAAAAACTGCTTTAAATCCTAAAACTTTACTGTGAAAAATGCCAGAGCACAACAATGCAATTATATGTGTAGGATATCAGATCTCCCCAAAGAGTCACCTACTAGAATTTACAAAGCGAGGCAGTTGGAGTGCTTAACTAATTAAATAATTACTATGAGCCTGGATGAAGAGCACAGAGTGAGAGACAGACATGGGCATAGATGTTCTCTGACCCCGCCCCTTCAACAGATCATATAGCAAGCTGAACAAGATATACAGACAGAGGTAAAAGGATACCAAAGTCCTTGCTTGTTGGTGAGGATGGACTGCAAGGGTTTCATGTTATATCAGTCACCATACAATCTTAATTTTTCCAGAAATCTTTAGCTTGAAATTGATTATGTAGACCTGCATCATTTTGGTTTTGCCTACTAATTACTACATCAGAAGTACTTTTTCTGTCCTTTATAATTATTTATAAATCAGAAATTGAATATCATGACACCCACTTTCATTTATCATATTTACATCCTCATTGTGTTCTGTGTAAATACTGACTAATTTTTCACAATCATCTAGCCATTCAATAGTCAAATGTGTAATGATTGCTTGAGTAGGAGTCAGCAAACTATGGCCTGTGGCCCAGTTCTTGTCCTCTGACTGTTTTGTATGGCCCATGGGTCAAAAATAGACTTTACATTTTTAAATGGCTGAGAAAAAAAATCAAAGGTAAATACTATTTTATGTCACATAAAAATGATCTGAAATTCAAATTTCAATGCCCATGAATAAAGTTGAGTAGTTGCCACAGATGTATTGCTCTGAAGGCCTAAAATAATTATTATCTGGCCCCTTATAGACAAAATGTTTTGACCATGGATGAGAGTATGTCCAGAACAATATGCCTGCATCTGGGGAGAAAGAGATAAACATATGAAGCCTACACCTTGGGGGTTCACAGGCTAGTGCTCTGACAGCAATGAACCCCAAGTGCTGAGAGGAACCAAGGATGGGCCTTTAACCCAAACTGGAAGCCCTGGGAAACATCCAGGATCAAAGTATATTGCTCAACAATGCACAATGCATTGATATTTGTTTGGGAATGAATTTCTTGGTTTCTCAGGAAAAAAATAAAAAATAACTTCGATCCTAGTAATTCTGGTCATATTTTGGTAATGTTTTCATGCAGTTGTGGATAGTGAGTTAATCTATGGCAGTTTATACATGGATTGAACATACTTTTGTTTCCACTGAGCTACTTCTTAAACTATTGATATTTCTATGAATATTAATATTCATAGAAAGGGGTAGCAATGGAAAGCTTATTATCATGCCAATCAGTCAGTGTTGGGTGGTTTATTTTGAATTAAAATGGGAGCAAACCAATGATGATAATAATGCAATAGTTTGGATTCCATCAGCCCTAATGGTATTAGTGCTTAACTTGGGCAGCATTTGTCATCCTGTTTATGTTTAAATATGCTAGTCTAGGACAATCATTAGAAATGTGAGCTTTAGAGTCACACAGACCTAGATTTTCAGTTCTTACTGTTCCTTACCTACTATGTGACCATTGCAAATTATTCCCTAATAATGAATTTCTTCATTTCCAAAGAGGAGGGATTGATTATCTCTGTTTTGTAGCACTGTTGGGATGCAGGTATATAAGGTGGTAAACACAGTGTCTGGTATATAGAAACACTCAGTATATGTTGGCCTTTGTTAGCAATAAGGACTTCCTGCATTAAGTCCATATATCTGCACTGTTTCTCAAAACTGGCTGGTCACAGGAATCATCTAGAATCTAGACATTTAAAAAAAAGAAAAAGAGAAAAGATATTCTTTATCTTTAGTCTGATTTGTTGAATCAGAAGCCTTGGCTCTAGTGGGTAATTTGCATTCAAACAACAAAAACAAATAAATACCTTCTTAGGCATGAAGTATTTGGCAAACGAGGCAAGAACATAGAATGGAATAAAGATCTCTTCAATAAATGGTGTTGGAAAAGTTCAACAGGCACATGTATAAAAAAGAAACTGGGTTGGCAATTTACACTATATATAAGAATAAACTCAAAATGGATAAAAGACAAATGTAAGTGGTGAAACCATAAAATCCTAGAAGAAAACATAGGCAGTAAAATTTCAGATATCTTTCATAGCATTATTTTTGCCAATATATCTCCTTCTGCAGGGAGAACAAAAGGAAAAAAATAAACAAAAGGGACTACAACAGACTGAAAAGCTTTTCCCAGCAAAAGAAACTATCAACAAAATGAAAAGGGAACCCATTGAATGGAAGAACATATTTGCCAATGATGAATCTGATAAAGGGTTAATTTTCAAAATATATAAAGAATTTATACAACTCAACATGAGGAAGACAAACAACTCAATTAAAAAAAATGGGCAAAGGACCTAAATAGACACTTCTCCAAAGAGGATATATAGATTGCCAATAGACATATGAAAAGACTATTAAAGTCACTAGTCATCAGAGAGATGCAAATTAAAACCACAATGAGATATCACCTCACACCTGTCAGAATGACTATAATCAATAAATCAACAAACAACAAGTGCTGGTGAGGATGTGGAGAAAAGGGAACCCCCATGTATAGTTTATGGGAATACAGATTAGTTCAACCACAGTATGAGTTTTTCAAAAAATTAAAAATGGAACTGGTTTTGACCCAGTGATTCCACTTATGGGATTATCTAATCTAATAAAAGAGTAATGTAAATTGACCCTCACTCTATTACACTTAAGCCACACCCACCAGCCAATCAGAACAACTATATGCAGATTAACCCAGCCAAAGTGGAGGCCAGCAGCCACGGAGCTGGAATAAGCAGGAGGCTTGCCCCAGTGATGGAGGAAGCTAAGGTTCCTGTCTGCCTAGGCCGGCTGTGGCCTCTGCTCATGGCAACAAAGTTTCAATTATAGACAATAAATAAACCCCAGAGACCTGCTTCCAGCCTTGGGCTCAAGGAAGCACTGGGAGCTTGGATTGTCAGGGGCAACCTGACCTGGGCTCCAGTTAAAGCAACAAAGTTTCAACTTTAGAAGTTAAATAAATACCAGATACCAGTTTCCAGCCAGCCTCCCTGCCATCAACCCCTTACCCAGGCTGGCCAGGTACCCCAGCAGGACCCACTACCTGAAGGGGATGTGGCCAGCCTGCAAACAGCCATCAGCCCCTCACCCAGGCTGGCAAGGTACCCCAATAGGACTCCCTCCCTGAAGGAGATGTGGCCAGCCTGAAAACGGTCCCCAGCCCCTCACCCAGGCTGGCCAGTCACCCCAGTAGGAACCTGACCCCTGAAGGAACTATGCCTAAGCCAGCAGATGGACATCTCCAGAGGGGTCCCAGGTTGCTAGAGGGCACAGGCCGTGCTGAGGGACATCCCCAAGCGCACAAATTTTTGTGTACCGGGCCTCTAGTATACATAGAAACCTGAAACACTAATTTGAAAGAATATATGTACATCTATGTTCCTATGTTCACTATAGAGTTGTTTACAATAGCCAAGACCTGAAAACAGCCCAAGTGCCCATCAGTAGATGAATGGATAAGAAAGCTGTGATACATTTACATAATGGAATACTACTCAGATGTAAAAAAAAAAAGGAAATCTTACTTTTTGTAATAGCATGGATGGACCTAGAGATCATTATGCTAAGTGAAATAAGCCAATCAGAGAAAGACAAATACCATATGATCTCACTTATACGTGGAATCTAGTAAACAAAATAAACTCATGAACAAAACATATATCCATTACTCATGGACACATACAACATGTGTGATAGCCAGAGGGAAAGGGAGTTCAGGGTAGGTGAAGGTGGACAAAAGGGAAAATTATGGGGACAAAAAAAGTTTTTGGTTGGGGCAATGGGCACATAATGCAGTGTGCAGATGATGTTTTCTTGAATTGTACACTTGCAATCTGTATAGTTTTGTGAACCAATGTCACTCTAGTAAATTAAATAAAACAATAACAACAACCACCGCCTCTAAAGTTCTTGGAAATGCTGAGGTTGTGAGTCTCTCAATAAATAGATAAAACTGCTGTCCTTCAGAGTGAGATGTTATCTTTAAAAATGTGGAAAATGTGTGATCTGAACAGAGTAAGGAAAAGTATTCATGGTAAACCTGCATTTCAGAAAATACAAGTTTTATAGATCATATATACTAGTATATATATATATACACTTTGTCTTTATATAAGGCAAGCCTCCTAGTGTATATTGTATATTGTCTTTCTTCAGCTTTTCAATATATTGCAAGATGGTCTCTTTTCAGTTAAAATTATTATTTCTTTTTACTTTTCTCACAAGTGCTCTGTTTTTCCCTCATCAAAGAATTGGCTTTTATTCTGCTTTAGATATAAGCCCAAGGTTTCATAGACATGAGCTAAGAACAGTCTTATTGAGAAGAGAGAAACATTTAGAATAATAGGAGCTGTTCCATGCACAGTAACAAATGAAATACATCTTTTGTAAATAACTCCCACCAGAAATCTTATATTTCCAGGCATCTATGCATATACCTTCATATAACAACTTTTGTGTTCGTAAAACATTCATTGAAGGCAGCTCTGCAGTTTTATAGAAAAACAACGTGCCAGGGATGCAAGAATCTTGCCAGTTCTGTGAAAAATGACACCAATTAAAGCTTAAATTGCTTGTTTTCTCATAAGGTACATATTTTCATAACTTTGAAATCAAATAATTGCTGCTTTTATATTAAATACAATAAAACAAAAAGGATGCTAGTTTAGAGGAACTGCTACAAGCATTTTAATATAATTTTCCCACCATTTAAAGTCACAAAATATGGAAAACAAGTCAAGTATGCAAAGTTCCAAGGAGATAGAGAAACTCCTTCAGATTATTACATCATTTGTCTTTTGTGTCAGGAAATGTGTATATGATTTCATTGTTTGATTAAATGCCAAAAAAAGGCACATTGCTCTTATCTAACTGATTACAGATTTTATTCATATGAAAAAGTATTTGTTAATGCTTTACCATTAGGAGAATTTTTTTCTTTTTTTAAACTCTAAACAGACATTTCCAAAAAAAATAATCTTCTAACTTCCCAGGCTTTATTTCTTTATTTTACATTAACAATACATGTTACTCAAATTTCCCAAAGTAAAACCCAGTCCCTAATGATTTCATATCTGCAAACTGAGCAAACAATTCCTTTCTGACTGGGTAGAGCAGTGTGTCTGTGTGCGTGTGTGGGTGTATGTGTGAGTGCGAGTTCTGAAATATATCATATCAATTTTCAGAAACATTAGGGAAAATAGTTATAACATGTTGATATATTTAGAAGAAAAGGTTTTGATATGTGTCTCTGGGGCATTACAAATCAGTGAGGAAAATACAATTTAAAATCTGATTCAAGTATTGTAAGGTAATATCCTTTACTTAAATACCTTTATATGATTATTCTTTACTATATATATATATATATATATATATATATATATATATATATATATATACATATATAGTTTCTATAAGCAGATACTGATTTCCTTAGGCAACATAAAATACTGATTAATAAATCTGTGCTATTGAAAGTGCTGCCGCATTGATGCTTTTATTTGTCTGTGGGGGTGCCTGAGGGACAGCTATGGTTTCCGAGAGAGACACCATGTGTATAAACTAGCTGTCTGCATTAATAATAAGCTTCTGCTGAAGCCAATTTGAGGCTACACCCAGGGATTTCAAGGTCATTTGCCAATGGCCTGGCCTCCATTAACTTCAGTAAAAGTCCCAATGATCCTTATTTTGGCCTTGAGTGTGTGTTATCAAAATCATCCCTCTTAATATTTCCACATAAATAGCTTGTTTCCTTAAATAGTCATTATATTCAGTGGGGACAGTTTCTGAAAGCCTCTCAGTTCAATAGAAAAACACATTTGGAAAAGTCTGTTATTTAAAAATATATCTATATTTGGAAAACAAGACTCTAAGAATGCTTTGAGCATTTAATTAGAAGACATGAAAGGCAGATAAATGTTCCCCTTGTCACGGGGATCCTGAAGTGATATGTAACAGTGAGATTTCCAAAATATTGGGACTTTCAGTCTGAAAGTGGGGTAATGATGCTATATTCACATATATGTGCTGATTTTTTAAAACGTCTTTTCATTACTGAACATATTAAATAAAAAAAAATATTTGATAATAACTTCTTCAGCTTCTCCCTTTACTATGATTTTTTTTGAAAAACAAAACACACACACACAAACACACAGCAAAAACCCCTCTCCCCACCACAATAAGTTGTTATTTACATTAAAATGTGTAAACATTGAAGCAATTTAACAAACAGGGCTTGGAACTTAACAAACAGAGATTGTGGAAAAGACCAAAGAGAAATGATCTTATTTATTGTGTTATTTAAACCTGAGTTCCATTACACCCTCTTACATTTAAGAGGCAGCCTGCTAATGCAAGCAAGGGTGTCTCCTGCAACGAGACAAAGATTAATGCCATGTGTACTGATGATGCTCCACCACAATTCAGAATTCTGTGGCGCCATGACGCCCCTGTTTTATATGGTGGTTTGCCAAGAGAAAATTACTTAAACCAATTGTGAATGCATTCCTCTTTTACTTTTTATACAACCACATTTATGTAAGTAAATAGTATAATGAATATTTTTGAAATGATCCATCATTTTGAATTCACCTAGTTTGTATAAAATGCAACATACAGTGTTGTGTTTTTTTTTTCCCTCTCGTAAGAAAGACTTTCACATGGGAATGTTCAATTTTTTCACTCTATGAAAAAGATTTCTCAGAGACAACCAACCACAACTGGAATAGATTCTTTTAAACATATTGTAATGTGAGAATTTTCTTCAGCTGGAGGGTGTTTTATTTAAATTGAAAGCCGTTGTTCCTTAGAGCTAGTATGACATTGTAATGCATGATGTGCTAGTCATCTTTATATGCAGAAATTGATATGCTTAAAATACATATTAAATATTGAAATGTTATGTGATGTCTGAAACTCCTTCAGTGTTTCAAGTTTGTGAAATTGATAACTGGGTTACCTGGTGCAGATATGTGTGGGGACTAGAAAGAGTTTAGGGGATTCCATACTGAGAATTATCTCTTTCATCTAAGATTCAGCCTAACTTATTGGTTAAAGATGGCAAATTGAGCCAGCCATATTTTGGGGCCAGTTATATATATCATAAAACTGTCACTTGTCACAATCAGCAATTAGCCCAATTTATCCATGAACATCACAAAAACACAGTGACTGTTGAAAATAAGACTTATTTTATTTCTCCTTAGAGAGCAGTTTCTTCCAAAACAGAATTGGGATCAGTTATAGGAGTTTTGGTAAAAGCTTTTTGGATTTGTTCATTATATTTTTCAAAGGGGTTCTTCAATTTTATTATCCAATGGAAATGTGCCTGTGTGTGCAAATACACAATACATTTTTTAGTAAGCATTTTGCTTATTATTATTTTTACTAAGAATGTTAAATTAACATGTCAACATTTTGAAGGATGTTTTCTTTTTTTATATCTCTGACCTGAACAACTTCGTTTCACCTTTTCCTATTTCTTTTGAATGAGTCTGCTTATACTTATTACTCAATCTTTTAACCTGTAGAATGAACAATAGTATTTAATTTATAGAGATGTTTAAAAATCAAATGAGACATTTTGTATAAAGGCCCTACTTAGCACAATGCTTAAAACATAAGTCCTGCATGAAGTTTATTCTTTCTCCTCATTTTCTTCTCCTCATCACTCTCTGCTGTATATATGTGAATGATGGCTGGATGACTTTGTTATTTGAGCCAAACAGATCATGTGATTTCTCTGACAGGAAATGGACGAACTACTTGATATCTGAGACCCTTTGTGCTCACTATTTTGTCATAGATGGAGACTAATGGTTAATTCATTAATTTATTTAATAAATATTGAAAGGGTGCCACTTTTCCAGGTTCTTGTGTCTCAGTGACCTGCATATAAACAGAGTTAAGAATTTTTACCCTCTGACTAGTAATTTAAATGAATTTCCACATTCATTAAACATTTATTGACGTTAACACCTTTTCTTTCTTTCGTTTTAATCAGAGATTACACTGGTGGATGTAGGCTCACATGAGAAACCAACACTTTAGAAAAGTTTTATGGGTACCCAGTATTTTTTATTTTCAGTGATGAGTGTTCTTAACCCATTAGCATAAATCTCGGACTTCTGTTTCTTAATAACTTACAATACAGTTGGGAATACAAGTCAAAGGAGAATGAAATTCTAAATGCCACACCACAATAGCAATTCACAAGTTTGCATAATTGTGCTGTTTGCTGTACAATTTCAATTATATTTTATTTCCTACAGAAATGGCTTATAAATCATGGAAATCCAAGTTGGTCCTCGTTAGAATTACATTTGTATAAGTATAAACCCTCCCCCGGCAATGCCCTCCCTAAAGGCTCAAGCATATGTGAACAATCAATAATTACAAATCAAGAGTAAAAAGAAATTTAGATTTTACTATCTTTCATGAGCTAAACACAGGGGGTTTGGATGTACAAAGCATTTGTTTTCTATCAGCTTAAAAACTTGGTGGCTCCTCCGATAGTTAATTCTAATGTTTCTATTCTGTAAGTATTCATTTATGCTACAGCGACTGTACTAGCATGATAACTGTAAGGTGAGTTTCTGTTCATCTTTCTATCTCCCATCTTCTAGCAAATGCCTTGTACAAGCCAATAAATTAAGTTGAATGAGGGACCTGAGACAAAGAGCTCAAGGTTCTGGATTTCAGAGCTCAGGATGAACCGGGACCAGATTTCAAGGTGGCTGAACTTCAGACCCTTGCCATAGTCATTAATTGTGAATGCATTATTTATATTCATCAATTTACTACTGCAAACTGAGGTTGTTATTGATCAAGTAATAATATTTACGACCACACAAGATTATCTTAGAACTTCCAGAGGAGTCACACTGATAGGATGGTCTCAGCTATTCCCAACCAGACCTCCTAAATGCAACACAGTTTATTGGGTGTGAGAGACTTCTGAGCGAGCTCATAATCAATGTGAACTCCCTGTGTTCTTTCTGAACAGTAAACATCCCATAGCACGGACCCCCAGAGAATGAATCAAATCTCCCTCAGCTCTAGTGCTGTGCTTTGTTCTCAGTGTTTGTCTTTATCCTTCAGCTGCCTGGCAGTTTGGCTACATTTGTGTAAAGAAAAGGTATGCACAGTTGACTTAGGACAAAGGTTTCTCTATAACTGAAATCTGCATATATAAGCATGTTTGCTTTCAAAGTCTTTTAAACATTAACATTTTATTCATTGTGATATACAATTTAGCAGTTTGGAATATATGACTGTTTAGAGAATATCTTTAGAAGTTTCATGATTGTGCCACGTATTTTGTAAACATGAATTTCCCAAGATATGCATGAAGGTCACGGATTTGATCTATGACCCTGATGTCATGATAATTTTGGCAACTCTTCCCTGTCCATTGCTTGGATCTCTCCCTCTGCTCATGTATAACCACCTCAGTGTTGGCTCATCAACTGTGCACAGCCCTGCCTCTTTCCTGTGAGAGTAAACATTTCGTCAAATAAAAACAGTTTCATGACTAGGGTTTCCTTGGCCAGAGTTAAAATAAAAGCTTTCCCCTTATGTAATTAAGGCAGAGACAACTGTAGACATGTTCTAAATCCTTAACATGTTCAATCCTTCTACAGTCCCCATGTGTCCCACTGGAGCCAAAGTCATCTTAATTATGTATTCTAGGTAGAAAGCAAAAGACCAAATCTCTTCTCATGTGGACTTCAAAGTCTTTCAAATCTTATCCACATCTCCTTGGTTTTTCTTTCATTTAATATTAAGTGTTCCATCATTATCCTTAAACTTCCTATTGATGTACCACTTTTTATTTAAAGAAATAGAAATTGGATAAATGAATCAGTGATTGAGACTATTTCTCCCCAGTGTCCAAATCCTTCCCTGGGAGTGAAGCACTCCATTTTAGTAATAAATTATCTCTTTGTTGCTTTAGTTAAAAGATTGTTTTAGAGAGCTTGAATGACCTAGATTTAGGACAATCAGATGGTATGTCCAGTGTCCCTATTTCTCAACAATTCTAATATGTAACCCACTTAAAACAGCATACAAAAAAGCCTGTATAAATTAGTTATTAAATAAGAGTTATGAATAATCTTAAAGTTTGCATGTGCATATGCATGGTGGAGAGGAGAGAGAGAGAGAGAGAGAGAGAGAGAGAGAGAGAGAGAGAGAGAGAGAGAGAGAGAGAGAAGGAGCAAGGGAGTAGGAGTGATTGATAAATAGATGTATATAATTCTTGAGAGCCTACTATTTCCCAGGCATAGTTGGGCACTAGAGAGGTGGTAAGCCAGCCATGATCCCTAATCGTTTAGAAACTCTAGTATAGACAAATAACTGAATAAAGATACATTCACATTCTGATAAATATTAGAATAAAGTGAAATGAAACAATGACAAGGAAATAGAGGAGCCTCTTTCATACTGAAAAGGAAGTCTCTAAAATAATGAGATGAAGCCAATCATCTGACAAAACTAGAAAAAAGCTCTTTAGAAAACACTGAGCACAAAGACCCTGAGGAAGGAATGTATTAGAGCATAGTGACTTGGAGTGTGTGTGTGTGTGTGTGTGTGTGTGCAGAAGAGTTGTGATATTTTGGTTTAATCTGTCTTGGCCACATCTTTGATCCTCATTGGCTCTTATACCTGTCAGAGTCTTGACAGGTATGGCTCATTCAAACTCCCTAATTTAGGAGAGTGTCCTAAAGGAACAATTTGCAAAGCTCTGAGAAGTATTTAGGGAAGTGAATGAGGATGGATGTAGTAGCCACTCATTAGACAGAAGAGGAGTTTTTTACCAACCAAGCCTAAAGGGCAAGAAGAAAGGGGGTTACAGGAACCCACAAAGGGTATTTTAATGGAGAGAGGTGCTGGCTGGGAGCTGTAATCTTCAGTAGAGAAACACAATAAATCCTCAGTGATCGGGCAGGGAGGTAGGAAGTCAGGAGAATAAATATATTAACTGCAGTCTCTTCTGCAGTCCTCAGATACGCTCTGCTGGTAAACCCACCCAGAAACTGGTGTATAAAGGTCATCTTTTGATGCCATCAACACTGGTCTCTTTCCCATGTTCAGAGCAGGATTGAGAAAAGTTGGAGGGTAGATATAGAAGGGACAAGGAAAAATATCTGATCTAGCTCTCCTTCCAGTTTACTCTGCCAGTGCCAGGTGCTGATTTGGGGAGGAGGATGGAGATTGGGGGTTCCCAGGGTGCAGAGAATGAGGGGGGCCCCACAAGAACTCATCTTATATTTGAATGATTCTGACAATGGTAAATCTTGTGATAACCTAGTGGTCAGGAAGTGTTCATGTTTTCTCCTAAACATGGGTGGCTTAAGTGAAGAATTATTACCTCATGGGCAGACTAGATAGCCTCTTTTAGGGTGACTGTCTGCCAGGAGCTAAATGTCTCTAATTTTTATGTTTCTAATTTTGGGAATGAAGCTTTTGGAAGCTGAACACCACAGAGTAGTGAAGTATTATATGCAACATTTTCTTATTCTTTTCTCATTTGTAATACACTTGACATTTTGGAAAAACAAATTGGAATTATTTTCTTCTTAAATTCCATTTTGGATTTAGCTTCACAGGTAACTGCATTCATTTAATAATTCTCTGATACCCACAGCAGTAATATGCAAGGAAGTGTATATTAGTGTGCTCAGGCTGCCATAACAACATACCACACACTAAGTGGCTTAAGCCACAAAAATTTATTTTCTCACAGTTCTGGAAGTTTGGGAGTCCAAGATCAAGGTGCTGGCAAAGGGCTGTCTGTGCCTATTTCCTCCTGGCTTGTGGACAGTACCTTCTCGCCATGTCCTCACATGGCTTTTCCTCTGAGCAGGCATGGAGAAAGAGAAATTGCTGGTGTCTCTTCCTCTTCTTATGATACCAGCTCTATCAGATTAGTGCCCATTATTATGACCTCTTTTACCCCCTAATAATCTCCCTACAGGCTCTATCGAATCTAATAAAAGAGTAATATGCAAATCAACCTTCACTCCATTACACCCAAGCTACCCCCATCAGCCAAGCCACGCCCACCAGCCAGAGTGATGATATGCAAATTAACCCAGCCAAGATGGCGGCCAGCAGCCATGGAGCTAGAGCAAACAGGAGGCTTCAGTTGCACCAGTGATGGAGAAAACTGCATGGCTAGGTGGGCTGTGGCCTCCACTCAAGGCAACAAAGTTTCAATTATAAAAGATAAATAAACTCCAGTAACCTGATTCCAGCCAGCCTTGCTGGAACCTTGGGTCAATGTGAGCTGTGACCAGCTGGCAAACAGCCCTGGAGGGACTGTGGAAAGCCTGAAAAAGGCCCTCAGCTCCTCACCTAGGCTGGACAGGCACCCCAGTAGGGACCCGAGCCCTGAAGGGGCTTTGGGCAGCCTGAAAATGGCCCTCAGCTCCTCACCCAGGCTGGCCCCACACCCATGGAGTGAGGGTTCCCACTGGGGGGTTTGGCCAGCCTGCAAACAGCCATCATTCCTTCACCCAGGCTGGCCAGGCACACCAGCAGGTGGACATCCCCCGAGGGGTCCCAGACTGTAAAAGGGCACAGGCCAGGCTGAGGGACCCCCATGAGTAAACAAATTTTTGTGCACCAGGCCCCTAGTCTTCAAATATAGTTGCATTGGGGGTTAGGGCTTAAAATATATAAATGGGAGGAAGACACAAAATTTAGTTGATAACAGAAATGCTGTATTAGTTTGTTAAGGCTGCTCAGTGATCAACTCATGAATTAGGAAACACTGCTCTGAGCCATTAAAAAAGTACAATATTGAAAAAGTACAATAAGCTGGGTGGCTTGAACAACATACATTTTATTTTCTCATCATTCTAAAGGCTAAAAGTCCAAGATCAAGGTGTCAGCAAGGTTGTTTACCATGAGGCCTCTCTCCATCACTTGTAGATGGCAGTCTTCTCCTGAGTCTTCACATGGTATCATGTGTGTTGTGGTCTGTATTTTAGTCTCCTGTTCTTATAAAGGCGCCAGTCATATTGAATGAGGGCATATTCTAATGACCCCATTTTTACTTAAATATCTCTTTAAAAGTCATTTTCCCCCAAATAATCACATTCTAAGGAAGTTAGGGCTTCAACATATGAATTTTTGGGAGGGTGGGTGACACAATTCAGCCCACAACAAATGCTATAAGACATCTGTTGAAAACAGATTTCAAATTGTCTGGCATTTTGGAGGGAAGGTGTTTTGTGCCATCCCACCACGATGTTTACTGAAAGCCAGGCAGTTAAAGGAGCTAAGGTATGGAAAAAAAGAATCCTCTTTGCACCAACATTTGCCCTGTACTGTTGGCCCAGAGCAGTGTTTCCTAATTCATGAGTTGATCACTGAGCAGCAGCTGTCCTGCCCCTCCATCTCCTCACCTTCCATACTCTAAGTCTTACAACTTATCATTTGAGTTTTTTTGTTTACTACGAATAATAGGGCATGGAAAATAGTCACACTATGATACTTTCTCATGGCAGGCTGTCCTGAATCAACCAATCAACTTCAGCCTCAGCAAAATAGTACTAAATCCTGGTAATCTTAGTGCACTGGAGGAAGTTAACAAAAGCCAAACCACTCACTACAAAAAAGACTGGAGTCAATTTGTGCCAGTAAGAAATATGATGATCTTTCAAGAATAGGTTCCCAGTCGTGACATAAAATGATTATATAGTTAACAGCTTAAGGTCTTGCTTCTGGAGAATGGCAAATGGAATTATACCTGGTTCAGCATGGTTTTTATGCACTGAATGGCCAGATTATTATGACCACCTGAAATTTGTAGGCAAATTAGCTATAATTTCCTGCTGAAGTTGCTAGAGGGCCACACCGTTATAAACGTCTGAATAGCACAACATACCTAAATATCGTTGCTGATCAGGTTCATCCTATCATGTTGATGGCATATCCTGATGGAGATGGCTTCTTCCAACAAGACAATGTACCATGCCACTGTGCTCGTATTGTGCAGAAGTGGCTTCAAGAACATGAGGGAGACTTTACCTTGCTTAGGTGGCCCCCACAATCAGCAGATCTCAATCCAATTGAGCATTTGTGAAGTAAAAAGAGCCATCAGGCATCTGGTTCCACAACCATCAAATCTCACAGTATTGGACAGTGCTATTCATCAGGCATGGTGTCAGATTCCTCGCATCACCTTTCAACATCTCCTGGAGTCAATGCCAAGAAGAATCGCCACAGTACTGAAGGCAAAAGGTGGCCCAATGAAGTACTGATGGGGTGGTCATAATAATCTGGCCACTCAGTGTATTTTGGTATTAGAAGGCACTCATTTCAGTTTATATTGCAAGTAAGATAAAAATCTTCCTACTAAAATATGTTCAACTTGCCACTTTCATCATACTGGTCAGAGAACAGTGGTGTCCAGGAGAGAGCATTACGATAGTTGGTGTGCTGGAAAATGACCAATTGACTTTTTTTGGGTGGTGGTGGTGGTGGTGTTGACTTGAGCTTTTGCCAAATTCCATGGTGTAAAATATTCCTGCCATGGCCAATTTCAAGCTACTGCCATGATGTCGCTGATTTCAGGCAAATGGTGCACACCAGCTTCCACTAGCAGTAGATTGAAACCAAGAGGGAGAACCCTCGGTTTAGAGTAACACCTTACTATTTCAGGTATAAATACAGCTGTGAAATCCACAGAGCATATCCAGGGCAGTTTAGTCCCAAATATAATTCTGTTGATGACTACCCAATAAAGCTATTGATAAAAGCCTTCCTTTGGGCAAATAAACAAACACAAGAGAAGAATCTTCTAAGGTTCGTAATGTGAAAGAAACAAGCAATCTGTGGTGTGAAAATAGCATCATAGTGAAAGGATTTAGACTAGTTTGGTCAAAAATATTTCTTGAGCACAAAGGATTATATTTTTTATTTTTTCGGGGTGTGGGAAGTGTTTGTTTTTCATGTTTTGTTCTTGAGAATAGACAGTGGGATTGGAATACGCCCTCTTTTCGTTGGAGTATATAAGCATGTATAGTAAACTGTCTTTTTCTTAGATGGTAGAATTTACTCTCAGCAGATCATCTTTTTTTTCTAGAAATCTAATCCATCAAGGTATTGTTACAGAGGGCTTCCTGGATTGAATTGGCCCTGCCTGCCTTTAGATTTAAGAATCCAAAACAAAACCAAAACCACTCCCCATTGCCAGCATCCTGCTTTGAAAATACTTGTTCTAGGCTGTGTCACATATTGTATCTGAAGTTTAACCCACTGTATTACTAAAACCCAGAAAAGGGAGAGGAAGACCATTTCCCTTTTTTTTCATTTGCAGAAGCTATTAATAGAAAGGCTCAGACACAGGGGGGGCATTCAAAACCAAAAGAACAATAGCTGCCTTCTGGGCTTCTTCTGCAGCTCAGCTGCCCCTGCCTGGGCTCTGCTGTTTGCTCTGCCATGTGGAGGGCTTCAATGATGGACACCAGGGATTTGCCTCTGCCTCAGTTGCTCGTGGAATTGCTGCCCCTGATATCCATTGACCTCTGTTTGGCATTGAGATGATGATTTTTCTTCATATTCATCCAATTTAGAGTTTCAGGAGCAGTAATAAACTTGTTCTATAAATTCCAAGACTGCTAGGATGCTATATCTTAATGTGCTTGATTAATCTGAATTTCTTATATTAAAATAGATATACATCTGTTGTGCTTAGATATATAACATAATAAATAACAGTGGACATTTGTATAGTTTTTATAGATTATGAAGTATTTTCATATTAGATTATTTGATCAAAACAATAACTTGGTGACTTTGACAGGAATTATCCCATTAATCTTATTTGTTAATTAGAAAATTAAATGTCAGAAAGATTAAGCAATTTTCACAAGGTCTCATGGTTTGTAAGAGAAAGGAAACATGAACCTTTACCTTCTGACTATAAATCACTATAATCCATGTTCTTTTTTTAAATGAATAAGGGCTAAATATACTTAACATGAAAGATCAATAAGAATCTTTTTTATTTTTATTTCATATTTCAATCAGAGGCCCTTTAAAATCCCATTCTGTCTCAGTGTTTATAGCTCTCTGATATTCTGGTAGATATTTCTTCTGCTTAAAAGAAAAAAGGTTATTCTTTTTAATTTTTGTTCTAAAAAATGTTTGCCTAAGGTTTGACACTGGCCAATATTTTATTATCCAAAAGAATTCTTCTCAAGGTTTTAGAATTGTACAGATTATTTTCAATTGAATTTATGGGGTGACATTGGTTAATAAAATTATATTAAGTTTCAGGTATACAATTCTATAATACATCATTTGTATACTGTGTGATTACTAACTCAAATCAAGTCTCCTTCCATCACCATTTATCTCCTCTTTACTCTCTTCTGCCTCTTCTCAACCCCCTTCCCTCTGGCAATCACCACACTGTTTGTGCCCATTAGTCTTTTTTCTTTTTTGCTTAATCCCTTCACCCTTCTCACCCAGTTCCCAAGTCCCTCTCCTCTGAGAGCTGACAGTCTGTTCTCTGTATCCATGAATCTGTCTCCACTTTGTTAGTGTATTTTGTTCATTAGATTCCACATGTAAGTGAAATCATATGGTATTTGTCCTTCTCTGACTGGCTTGTTTCACTTAGCATAATACTCTCCAGGTTTATCCATGTTGTCCAAAAGGTAAGAGTTCCTTTTTACGGCTGAGTAGTATTCATTGTATAAATGTATTATAACTGTTTTATCCACTCATCTACTGATGGGCATTTGGCTGCATCCAAATCTTGGTTATTGTAAATAATGCTGCAATAACCATAGAATATTTTTTAAAATGCCAATCATATATTTGCTTCATAGTTAGAAATGTTTTCCGATAGCAAGATTATGAATGAACTCACTTAAGGCATTTTTTAGTGCTTTAAACATTCCTCTCTTCCCTTCTTCCTCCCTCTTTCTTCCCTTTCCCTTCACCCTCTTCCTCCCAACTTACTTCCTTTATTCTTTAAAATATTTTTGGAATTCTGATGTATTTTGAATGTACTTGTTACTTGGAGCATGTGCAGTATGAATTAATTTTTTTGTTTGTTTCAGATAATGATCAAGTTCTCCCAGCAGCATTTATGGAATAGTTCACATTTATCCACTAATTTGAAATGCCATCTTTACCATCCTAAACTAATTCTATATACATCAGTTCTATTTCTGGATTTATTATAATATTTTTCTAGTTTGTTAGTATTTATGTGATACTTACTACTATTTTAATTATTGAGGATTTGAAATATATTTTAATATATTGTACAGTTAACTTACTTCTGTTGCTCTTTAATCCCCAGAGTTTTCTTGGATATACGTATGTATTTATTTTTCTACACAGGTTTTAAAATGATCTTGTCTAGTTCTTTTAAAGAAGCAATAAAAACAAAATAAATGAGAATAAACAAAAAACAGTTATTATTTTTGGGAGACTTGTACATAAAGTATATCAGTTGACCTAATCCAACTGGCAACTTTATGAATGGGGGGGCAGTCTTTTAGTCCAAGGAAACTCTGTGTCTTTCTATTTGTTCAAGCCTTCTTTTGTGTCATTTAATATCATTTACAAAATTTCTTTATGGTCTTACAAATTTATTTTTTCAATTTTAATAATTGATTTTTAGAGAGAGGGAGAGGAGAGAGAGAGAGAGAGAGAGAGAGAGAGAGAGAGAGAGAGAGAGATAACAGGAACATTGATCAGTTGCCTCCTGCAGGTACCGCTATAGGGAATCAAACCTGCAACCTAAGTATGTGTCCTGACCAGGAACTGAACCTGCCACCTTCAGTTATAGGATGATGCTCTAAACAACTGAGCCATACCGGCCAGGGCTTGCAATTCTTTTTAGTTATGCCTATCTTTAGCCACTTTTTTCTTTTCTTTTTTTATGTCCTTGGTTAGTGCCTTAATAATATTAATCACAGCAGAGATATTGGACATTCTTGTTTTGTTCCTATATTTGATATATTCTAAATCTGTATGATGGTAGATTGAGAGAAGAAATAAAAATATTTTTATTATGTTGAGACATACATGTACAGTATTTTGATTTTATTTTAGGAGCTCAAAACAGATAAATAAACACAATTTTTTTAAAAAAAATTATGCATAGCCAAAATCAATATATATATATATATATACTGGTAAGTCAAAAGATAAAACTCTGGGAACAGAACTCATAACTCATTGAGATATTACATATATATATATATATATATATATACACACACACACACACACTAGAGGCCCGGTCCACAAAAATTTGTGCACTCAGGAATGTCCCTCAACATGGTCTGTGCCCTCTAGCAATCTGGGACCCCTTGGGAGATGTCCACCTGCTGGCTTAGGCCCGCTCCCCGGGCAATCAGGCCTAAGCTGGCAGTCAGACATCCCTTTGGCAGCCTGGGGGCCCTTAGGGGATGTCCACTTGCCAGTGGGGAGCAGGCCTAAACTGCAGTTGGACATCCTTAGCTCTGCTGAGGAAGCGGGAGA